>VZRW01000812.1:8262-20674 GCA_013398125.1 Aegotheles bennettii
GACTTTGGGGTGCTGGTTGATGAGAAGCTCAACATGAGCCGGCAGTGTGCACTTCCAGCCCAGAAATCCAACTGTGTCCTGGGCTGCACCTAAAGAATTGTGACCAGCAAGTGGAGGGAGGTGATTCTCCCCCTCTACTCTGCTCTCAGGAGACCCTGCCTGGAGTACTACTGTCCAGTTCTGGAGTCCCCAACATAACAAGGACATGGAGCTGTTGGAGCGAGTCCAGAGGAGGGCCACAAAGATGATCGGGGGGCTGGAGCACCTCTCCTATGAAGACAGGGTGAGAGAGTTGAGGGAGAGGGAGAGGAGATTTAGACTGGATATTAGGAAAAAAATCTTCACTATGAAGGAGGTGAGGTGCTGGAACAGGTTGCCCATAGAAGTTGTGAATGCTTCTTCCCTGGAAGTTGTTCAAGGCCAGATTTGATGGGGCTTTGAGCAACCTGGTCTAGTGGAAGGTGTCCCTGTCTATGGCAGGGTGATTGGAACTGGATGATTTTTAAGGTCCCTTCCAACACAAACTATTCTATGATTCTATGAAATTTCCATAAGACAGAATCTACTTTGTGCAGAAATCTGTCAGATATGCAATAATGTGCAACCATCACAAGAGCAGCTGGAAGGTTAATACTGCTTTGTATATACCGGTTTACCTCTTCTACTTCATTAAAAAGTAGGATGTCTACTCACCAGTTTCCTGGGGGAAAGGTATTCATCCATAAGTAGCTCTTCATCATCTTTAATCAGCGGACTGGGATTTAGGTTGCCTCGCCAACTCAAATCAGTCACCTGAACTGCAGCTGAGGCCAGATGAGAAACTTTGCCAGGATTCCACTTCAGGTCCATTCCAATATGCTTTGAACAAAAGAATAACAAGTGGCCTGATTTTTTCCTGTATTTATTATTTTCCCTTTAGCAAAATCTATTTTAACTCTCATTGCAAGTCAGCAAATGCCTACAGATATACAGCGTTCCCTAATCAGAAAGAGTCCAAAGCAATGCATCACATAACGTATTCTTCCTTTTCTTCACCCTCAAGAGCTACCTTACTCCCACATCTCATTCAGCTTTGAGTGTAAGCTTTTATAGCAAACTATCATTTGCAGTTATACAAAAAGCCAAGCATACCTATGGCTCTGTACAAAGAAGGTAGTCAAGAACAAACAAGATACCAGTTTTTTCCAGACTTGTCACTACTCCACTCGCCCTTCTCCAGTGGCAATGAACTTCCCATCCACATGGGACTCTTACCTACCCATCCCCTCTTGAGAAATACGAATGGCACTCAGCAAAACTCTGCCGGCCTCCAGACTGCAAGTGTCAGGACCAAGACACGTCATCACTTCTTTCCAGTCTTTTGAGATGTGTCTGTAGGCAGCATGGACAGCAGCAGTCTGTATTTGGCATCTTAAATGTCTGTGTACTGTTACTGACCGGCCTTTGGCCATGGCTACTGACTTCTAGTTCTGAAGAAAGTCTTGGAGAAAGTAAAATTAAAATACTATTTAAACAAAACTGTGTATGCTTCAAGTGAGGAATGAAATGCAAGGTTTGAAGATGAAGCACTTCAAAAATATACATTCTTCAATTCCCAAATCTATTCCTCTTTACAGAAACACTAACAATTAACTTTGAAATATGACAGTAAGCATGTGTACAGCTGTTAGAGTCAAAAAGCAATTGGCTGTACCCAAATGGTACAAGCATTAATATGATTTATACAATGATTTACTACTATTGTGCAGCAAGGAAGTATCACAGCTGGAAACATTGCTGTAACAACAAAAGACTAGACTACAGAAAAGCCTTCTTGCTCTGGTGAAGGAATACCTGCAGTTTTCCTCTTCTCTCCACTGTAAAGCAATGCTTATTCTTAGTGCTGGAAAAGTAATTAAATAATCAAGCTAGTAACAACTGGCTGACAAGGCTTCAGTGGTGGCCAAGACTTGAGAATTAACATCTTCCTTGTCCCTCATACTAGTAAACAAACACCGGAGTGATTTCTCTTAGGAAAAGTAGAAGTAGTTCTGACTGCTCAGCTAGTCGTCTGCACTCAAGAGTGTTGGGAGATTTTCTGAGAAACTAAGTCCGTGTGAGCAATTCAGCTCTCACCATGTGAGCAATTTAGCTCTCATGGAACACAGCTGTGTTGTCCAGGAAGAAGAAGAAATATAGCAAAAGATACAGAAGGAGAAAACAGGCCTAGAAGGTAAACAACTTCGGGATGTGGGAGATGGGAGTGCCAACGGTGTGAACAGTAGAGTATTCCGTGTAAACAGCTTGACTGTTGCCAATTAGTAGGTAAACAAGGTATGTAGACAGCTGCAAGTAGCCAATAATAGCACCAGTCTAAAAGTGTATAAAAAGACAATGTACTTTTCAATAAACAGCTTCACTTTGGATCATATTGATTGTGTACTGTGTTGCCTGCCCGCCGCCTGCAACACAAGAGGACTAACTGGTTAGTAGGTGAGAGAGGTTTACACCAGAGACTTCTCTTCACTAGCAAAGGAAATCCAAAAGACTTAGTATTCTAAGAAAAAACAACAGCCTTTATCTGGAGAAGATGAACAACAAACAAATCAACAATCCACCAAACCTCTTCCTGCAGGATCTCCTAGCATTAGGAAGAGAGGAACCAAAATCTTACACTCCTAAGTGCGCCTTCCATACGCTCATCAGGGAAGAGGCAATGCACAGAAAGCAAAAACTATTTTTCCCATATCACTGCATGCACCTGGCAAGTATTCGTACAGAAGAAGCTGACTTCTCAAATGTGCTACATCTGAGCCACAACAATATACAACTCTTAAAAAACATTCAAGAACAATTTTTTCAGAGACACTTTACTCCTTTCAATCTTTTTAATGGCTTATAAAAGAAACACCTCAAAGTGAATTGAGCAGTGACTCCTGCAGCTTCTAAAACCTCAGTGTGCCCATATTACTGTAAGGACAACTTTCATACTTCTGCCCACTAAGAGGGAAAAGTGATCTCAAAAACACTACGTGTCTTAGTTTTTGGAAGAAAAACTACAATCTATAAATTTCTATCATCTGTTTCTTTTTCCAAAGAATTCTAGAATTTCTCCAATTTTTTCCCTCTACATTCTTTAGAGCATGTCAGTATGATTTAGACAGTACACTGAGTTGCAACAGTCATCATCTGTCTAAGGAAATTCAAGAATCTTATGATATCACATAAGGTCTTCTGGTGTTGTCTTTATTTTCCTAAGAAAGAATTATTTTGGTCAATAACTGATTTGGATTAAAATACCTGCCATATAAATGCTGGAATACTTTGACAGTTGCACAAGACTTGTGTCAGATCACGTGCAAGTATTTGTGGTTCCTTCTAATTCAAGCAAGGATCATTATTATTCAGAGGTGACCCTGTGTGTTATCAGAGCAAAGGGGACCAATAGTCAGAAATCACTAATGTAATGTGTGAGTGCAAAACATGAGATAATAGCAGGATTGTGTAGATTTGGGCTGTAAAGAGTTAATACACTTGCATAAAACAAGGTATTTTTTTCCTTTCTTCAGTCCATCACTATTACATTTCAGAACATCCTCCCATCTTTGAAATGTGTTGATACAGCGCTTACTTAAAATTTGACAGGGAGATCAATTTGTGGCTTAATATCTGAAGTAACACTTCCAGTTCTATACTTTCCACTATTGATTTGCTGCTGGTAATTATTGTAACATTGGATTAGCAAGAAGAAAAGTATTTTCATTACAAGTTGCCTGGGATCAAGTTGAGTTATTGTCAGCAAACAAAACTAATGCTTTTTATGTGCTTCCATCACTTCAAAACTTTCTCCAGGATCATGGAGTAAAGTAACATGCTCAAAATGAGGAATATAGAAAAGCTAAGAGGGCAGGAATCCTAGTGGTGGGGTACCAATCTTACATAAAAATCCATAAACCTCTGAGATCTCCAGCACTGTGCAGCAGCAAGAAGGGGGCCTGGCACAACACTTATCCCTCTACAGATACAGAAGTCAGATCACTTTTTTATCAGGTTCACCTGACTTTCCGAGACAGGTAAAATCATTCCAGTAAATCCACCTCATCCACTCATTTAAAATGCTAAAAAGCAATTGAGAAATCTACGTCTCTGTCAAATGCAAGGATGAGCAACCACTGACCCAAACTAGTGTTAGCCTCAGTGGGACAGTTTACAGGGACTGGAAAGACTTCATTGTCATTAAAGAGGTCTGAGAAGTCATGAACCTGAAGATTACTCCACAGAGAAGATGGTAGCACTAGATATATGTTGGATCTATACGATGAATGGTGATGCAGATCATTCCTGCAAGGCTTTGTGGGACCAACAAGGATGGAAACTAACTGCACCTATCACAAATCTTCAATGAATTCAATGAGAGCAAAGTAAAACCAGTAAGTAGGTGAGAGTGTCAGGGAAAGAGAAAATGACTGACAAAAATTGGGGTTTGTCCTGCATGTGAACATTCAGAAGAATAAAAGAATGAAAGAAATCAATTACTTAAAGACTGCATGATTTGCATCACAGGTCTTGATGTGGCAGGCTCTTATGCATGTGGATAACTAGAAGCAAATGATCAGTGAGTGCAGCAGAAATCAATGACCAGAGCAGGGAGATTGAAAATTTTTAATTTTATGAACTGTTAATTTGCCAGCTTTCCCCACTGCTGCTACTCTCCTTCCCAAAGTGAGTGTGCTGATGGTAAGCTATTCAATTCATGGACATGTTGTGAAAGTTCATTAAAAACTGCATGACGTTTTCCATGTATATAGAGTATTACAGCTAATACAGATCATTATTAAAACTAAGGAACAACATGTTATTTGAAATCCCTGCAGAATACTAATTTGCTAGAAAGAAATTGGCAGAGAGTCGTTATTTGATGCTCTTAGGGTCTGACAAACTGGTAAAACTCCAAGATTTGATTTTCCTGTTACAAGATTTATCAATGATAGGATTGTGTATTCTTCGTTAAATATATATTAATACACTTTTCAAATACAGCAATTGCCAGAATGTTTGACTACATATTAATTATGGCTTCTTAAGGCTGGGGAAGACCCTTTGAATTGTGTGACTAGGCATAATTTCTAATGCAGCCTTCAAGACATTATGTAAAGAGCTTGTCCAAGCCATTAGGCTACCATTTGAGAACAAAAAAACTCCCTTAGGCCAGCTTCTCTGCCAGCATCCTCTCTTGCTCTCTGCCTACCCATGCCTCAAAAAAGCTCCACTATACAGGGAAGAGTGCCATTTCAGGTAGGGTATTGCAATCTGGACACCCTTATCTTTATGTCACCAGCCTAAAAATTCAGTTGAAAAAACCACTTGAGAACCATTGTGCTATTTATCCCTTCAGGACAAGAAGCTTGCGCTGCGAACTTTCATTTCTCTTGTCCTGCACAATGTAATTCTCATTTGTCTAATGCAGAATCACAAATTACTGTAGTGCCCACACTGTTACCATTGCCACAGAATGAAAACAAAGAATTCTGTGTTTAGTAAGGATTTGACAAAAAAGTTTGGATTGCAAGTCCCAAGGGAACCACGAGTGCCCTTTTAAGTGTAATTTTGTGCAAGTGCACTACAGATAACTTCTTCAGGAAAATAGCTGTTTGGGCAGCTGGGATTTACTATGAAGTCATTAGGAAAACAGTGTTAGAATCATCTACCCTTAATGGAAAAACCAGTTCCTGTTACATTTATGCAATATAAAGCACCCTGAAACACACCACTCTATTTTAGCAGGTGCAACTCCTAAAAAGTTGAAAAATAAAACATATTAACTGGAATCTTTATTTTCCATATAAATAAATGAACTTGTTTTTATCTTCTGTTTTTTTTAAGCAGCTGACAACTACTTCAGTAATACTACTTTAATATCAAGGGATCACGTAAACACTATAAAGGGCATCCATATAAAGAGCATTGAACATTCCACTTGTGTGCACAACTAGCAAAATGCTTTCTCAATGCTGAAATATCAAAATAACAATATCCTGCTTAACATAATGAAAAATCCACTGACTTCAATGACACTGAAATACTTGAATGCTTACAATGACAGCTTTGTTTAACTGTTCAGCCAATTTGTGGCCTTGGTTCAAGCACCCAAATTTGCACATAAAGCGAGTATACCAATTTGCCTCATTGTTTACCTTCCTTATTTATGGTTTTACAAGCTGTAAGAGTGCCTGACAATCCTTTGGTATTACATGTAAATCCTGTTCTACAGTTGCCACAACCATGGTAGACAAGCCTTGGGATCTATGTCCTTGGGGAAACTTCTTGGGAGCTTCATGGACTTTGTATTACCCTCATGCACAGAGTTCAGTTCAAACTATGCTATTGTCCAAAGAAGCAGTGATCCCAGAGAAGAAAATGCATGTTACAAACCCAGACCAGGTTAGAGACAGCATCATTGAGATAAAAGGTGTTTCATATTCTTAAAAAACAGCAATAATAAATAAAAGGCGATGCATTGAAATGCCACCCATTTCTCCTTTATATTTCTACAAATTGCATACATTAAAAAAGCAGTATATATAATACTTTCCTAGATCCTCCTGAGGAGGTTGTAAGACGATGAGAAATTTTTTATCACATGTGCTGAAAATGCCTCTAAATTAAATCATTCTAGAGTTAGCTTGTCAAATATTGTCCTGATAGCAGGATAAAAAGCAGATCACTCTCTATTATATGTATTACATTTCAAAGAAACAATAAACCAAAGCTTAGCAATTGTTTTTGGTTTTTAGAGTTCTGTGGTGGCACGGGATCAGTAGCAATTTCTGTCTGGCTGCAAACATTCATTGGTACTCTCTGAAGTGCAAGTCTACAGACAGTGGCTATGAACGCCGTAAGTTTTTATCAAACAGTGTCCAGATGTTACATAAGGGAGAAACAAGGCTGCTCTGTTTAAAATTTAAAAGGTACACAGGAATCAACATATCTGTGCTTGTCACACACACAGATTCTGCCTCAAAGGTAGATGTCACTAGAGCAGAAGACTCAGAAAATAATGAGACAATTTTAACATTTCAGTTTCAGCTTTGTTAAAATAAAAAGTATTCAACTATAATTTTATTATTTTCAGCTATTCCTGAGGTACAGATAGTAATTTAAACCACAGGACCATCTTAATGAAGTATTTTGTCAGGAAGTGCTTACCATCCTTCTTTTTGGGCCTTACTTCTGATATCCTATTCTTATTTCAGAAGACAGAAAGAAAATGCAGGTAAGTGCATCCTGTCAGGCTGAATTAAAATCTCATCTCATGTTTAATACTTCACAGGTTATCTTAATACATATTGGATATTCTGTTAACCTTCAAAGGGCAATAACCCAAACAATTATTTTTTCTAAAACATCAGCCAGGTTCCCTGTAACTTAAATTGCAGATGCTAGACATACCAAGGAAGGACATAAACAAAGCAAAGTTTTGCAGAGTCAGCATCTTTTTCAGACCAACAGACACAGTTTGGAAAACAAGACAAATTTTAGGACATGCAAACCCCTCTTCATGTCATGGGCACTTATCCATACTCTCCAAGCTCAAAGAGGAAATGTAACTTACTGCCATAGTTTCAGGCCCCAATCCTGAAAAGACTTATTTACGTCAACAGAGAGAGCAGGGGGATGACCCAAGTACAAAGTTCATTATAACCTGGCTAACACAAGATAAAAGCATTCGCCAGTATCATTTAAAGTATTAACAAAAACATTCTCATCAGTCTCCCCCAAGTGCGTATTCCTTCCTCACAACACCTCTGCAAGGGGTGGTTTAGAACCAGGTTGAACATCTCTCTGTTCTTCTTTAGCCATGTTACATAAAGTCCCATAGGTCAAGGCTCACACTGAAGTAAAAGTTGCCAGAATTGTTTCTTCTTTAGCTCCTGAATTTACTGAGAAGACTTAAAAATATGAATACCAGCATACTATTTCTGAGCTGCTAGAGCTGGGCTGAAGAAAGGCAGCCAGACAGCCCCAGTGCCCAAGATCAGCACAGCAGAACCTACAATCACCTTAAATACAAGTCTGAATGCGTTAAAAGTTGCCTTCAGGAAGCTCTGCACCTAGGTATATTAAATATCTGGAAAAAGAAACAATACTGTCTCAGCACATAGCCTGCAATGTATATATTTAAAAAGTAAGAAGCAGCATGATGAAATTATATTTTAGGGGAGAATAAAAAAACCAAGCAAGATTTGAGTGGTGGTGTCAATTGTTGCAAAGATGAGACAATATAGAAAAGTTCCCTCTTTCACTGAAAACTTAGTTTTGCTTTAGTGTTGACCTAATTGTCCTTTCCTGTCATATGTCAAACCTTCTCACCCTGCACAAATACTGCTTTTAACCTGGCCTTGATACCTTTATCTGGTGGTCAAGAGTCTTTCACTTCAGTTGACACTCCCCCACCTCATCATGAAGAAGCTGCTTCCAGTCTCCAGTGCCTTCCTCAATTTCTCCCATTTGCCCAAAGGTCTTGCAGGATCTGTCCATTCATTAGATTCACAATATGTCAGTGCAGCTCAGTTTTCTGAGACACAAAACGATGCACTGTCTCCCTGCACAAGTGAGCGCAGCACCTCAGGTCAAGCCTGTAGCAGTGCTGCTCATTCACAAACTGTTCTAATCCATGGACTCAGAACTAAGTGACACACCAAAGTTGCAGAGCCAAAACCCTCCATGTTTTTGGTCTTCAAAGCATTTTTAGTATCCAACATTTAGAAGCACTTCCAAATTCCAGCTAAGAAAAGGACAATAAAACCAGACTTTTTTTCAAGCTACCATTGCATTGCATTTATGAGCCCTTTGAAATCCAAACTTCTGTGTGTGATGAAAATGCATCATATACAGCATTTCTGAGTTTCAAAGCACTCTGTTGTCTGCAAACAATTTTCAGTCTGTTTTATTAGGTAATTAAGCTGATTGAAGCAAGAGATTCCATGACCTGCAAAGCCACTGGAAGAGTATTTTCAATGCTAGAATGTTTCTGATTTCCAATGTGTTGCTCACATGGGGATATATTGTACAAAAAGAGATGAATTCTAGCTGAACTTGTAGGAAAATACTAAGCAGTGGAAGATGGCTCACGAGCTTATTTAGTAACAAACTCTCCTAAAATTTTAGCAAGGACAGAAAACAAACAGCGTAAGGACTTTGCAAAATCAATTTATGCTACTAATGAGGTTGCATTATCACTGTCCTGCTGGATCAAGGCAGATGTCCAGCTAGCTAGTGCAGTCTGAAACAGATGCTTGAAAAACAGTATCAGAAGCAGAGGTAGTTCAAAGTGATCCTTCCCCTGACATACTGTTTTAATCTTTGGCAATTGGCTACTCAGTGATTTGGCCCCCGAGGCAAAAGGTACACTGTGTTTGACAGCCCAGGAGATACACATGGAAGCAGTCATCCAATGACTGAAGAAACCACAGGAATGTTATCAGGAAGCAGTTTTTAAAAAGGAGAAAGTGCATTTTTGCATAGTATTTGTTTAAATTGTGGAAGACACTGGCATAGGTTGTCGTGGAGGCTAAAATTTTAAATAAGGTTAAAAGCAGTTAGATAGAATTATGAAGGATTCATCCATCTATACCATTCATGAATTTATAGCTTTCTTTTGCACCCTCTTGTTTTTCATCTCCTCTTCTAGCTCAAAAGTCTCATTTATTTTGTCGCTTTTCCTTTTCTCATCTTTGTTATATTTCATAGAAACAATTTCAGTTCTGCCATTTACCCCCCAGGACTATCAGAACTGCACAAAAGATTCAAGATATGGCTGCAGAGACAGAACATGAATTTATGCTGTTTTCAGTTCCTCTTCTTAGAGGTTTTAAGATTGTTTGTCTTTTTTACTGGGTGCAAGATGATATTTTTCAGAGAACTACCAGAGTAGCTTAATGCTCTTTCCCAAATAGCAATAATTTACTTAAAGCCCTTCATTTTATATATGCTTATTTTCCCCTATGTTCATAATTTTGAACTTGGGTGGATAATATATTAAAATAAAACAAAAACATACCCAAGCACTACTCATCCTATTAACATTAAAAAAAAGATAAAGTAGTATTAGAACTCAACTCTAAAAAAAATAAATTAAAACTCAAGATACAAAAAATGTCAGATAAACTCAGTGTTAATGCTGTACTTTGAATACTGCTTCCTGATGTGAGACACTACAATCAAAGGAACAAGTGCTTTCTGAAATTTAAAAACCATAAAACATAAACCAGATAATGCTTCTTTGAACTGGCCAGGGTCCACAATATTTTCATTTTAATATAGAAACATTAGCCTTTTTTACATCTGCCATGGTAAATCTGGTCTTCTGATTTGTATTACAGCAAGTACTTGTGGCCATATTGATATAAAACAGGTTTTGCTCCCAATTGTTTTTCAAGCCAACATAGGAATCTACAGAAGGTATGAAAACATTACCCATTTTACTAGCAAATTAAATTATGCAGATTTCTGTGAAAAGCTCATGATTTTTCTCATTTAAAAAAAACTCTTCATAATTCCCCCTGAATAGATATTAAGCCAATTCCCATTAGTGACAAACGTAGAGATCCCTAATTTATGGTATATTACATAATGTTACTATTTTGCAGCACAGAAGTTTATACTACTTCAAACTTGGAGAATAAAGGTGTTTTCTTTAACTATGTCCCCTAAGGAGCTTCAGTTAATAAGCACATGCATCAGCATCATAATAAATACGTAACAACATCACTCCAGTCCAGCGCTAAACTCACATCTGGTCTCACATAGAATCTGAACCCTGCTTTTTATACAGCACCAGGTCCCTCGAGTTGTGTAAGAACAGGTTGCTGGCATTCCAGACCAAGGGCAGAGACTGTTCTCTCTTTCACTGATGGTAGTGTACTATGAAATTAACAGATTGAACCATCCATATGTGGATGTATCCACATACCAATCTCTTGAGAAGTCACATCTACAGGAGCAAATTCTCAGGATTAAAGCCAAGCAAGAGAACACAAAGGCTAGAAAAAAACCAAAAACAAAAGCAAACAAATGCCCCCACCCCCCAACAAAATCTATTAATCACAGCAACTCTGAGATTTGACATGCCTGAATGCAAGTTCTTTCAGACAAATTCAAATCAGACAAAATAACACAAAACAGAGAAATAAAATTAAATGGGAGAGTAATTTAAAAAACAACAAGTTCTGAAATATTTTCAGTTTTTTGCACATTTGAAATTATTTTACCTTTTCTTCCAATGCCACTGTTGTTCCGTGCCTTTTGTTTCCCACCCCTCTCCTATGGAGATTTTAATTTACTAGTCACAACTGTTCACGTCCATTTAACTTGAATGATGCAGACACTCATAGTGCAATTTCTTGTTTGACTGTTCCATATCCTGCTAAAACAAAAGCAAGAACACAATCTTCAAGAGAAAAAAAAAACAAACCCAAAACAAACCCAAAGACTGAGCATTCCACAATTAATAATAAAAGGGTACTTCATCCACTGTAGCAGCAGAAGTCTCTGCTCAATAGGTCTTAAAGGTGTAACAGGGCGTGAAGCAGTAGATCCTAGGAGAGCTTAATGAAAGGGTAACTGAAATCAGTTTCCCAAAGATCATGAGAAGGTGAAGGATTTTGTACAGAAGAATCTACTATGCTGGTGACCCCAAGTGACCAAAGGGATATTCCATACCATATGGTGTCATGCTCACTACATAAAGCTGGGGGAAGAAGAAGGATGAGGGGGACATTTGGAGTTACAGCGTTTTGTCTTCCCAAGTAACCACTGCATGTGATGGAGTCCTGGTTTCCTGGAGATGGCTGAACACCTGCCCTCCAATGGGAAGTAGTTAATGAATTCCTTGCTTTGCTTTGCTTGTGTATTAGGCTTTTGCTTTACCTAGTAAACTGGCTCTATCTCAACCCATGAGTTTTCTCCCTTTTACCCTTTTGATTCTCCTCCCCATCCCAGTGGTGAGGAACGAGCTGTGGTGGTGGTTGGTTGCTGGCTGGGGTTAAACCATGACACTACATATTTGCAAAAAAAGTTACTTACTGAACAATTATTTACTCAAAGAACAGTCATTTCCTAAGCTGTAGGAGTAAGTTGAATCTGTTAGAGGAAACCTTGCCATCAGGCTAGCACAAAGTCAACATTTAATACATTTTCACTGTACCACTTACCAGTGAATTCTGCCTTGTAAAAGCATTCAGAATGGAAAATGATAGGTGAGCAGAAACATTTATAACAGGAAATAATAACTATAGAAGACAGGTGCAGAGCTGGGAGAGCACATGCCTCACAGACTGGCCAAAGGAGAGCTTATGTTACCTAACGAACTAAGTACTGCCTGCTGAAAACGGGCAAGCACCACAAGTCTCTTGCTGATAGTGGGTTCATCTCC
>VZRW01000816.1:0-104825 GCA_013398125.1 Aegotheles bennettii
CAGCACTCATGAATCCCAGCACCAGCATGACTGCATCCCAGAACAGCAAAGTTAGAGAACCAACTTGTTTCTATTAAGCATCTCTCCACAGGTTTTGACTGAATCAATGATCCTCCTCCAAAAGCAACTCCTACGACATAACAGAGCCTTCTTGAAACTTCAGGGGAGTCTAATGATGATATCAACCCACTTTGGTCTTTCCTGTGTAAGTTTAAGTCAAAGCCAAACCGCCTTTTTTCTGTATCATGAAATGATGAGATCTTTACAGAGAATAAATAACACCTCCACTGGCAGAGGGAAGAACAACCCGACTGTACCAAAGAAAAGGGAATCAGTCATACTATAAATATACACTTTGAAACAGCAAGCAATGTGGTGTAGGCAGTAGGTGTAGGTTCTTACCTACTCCTGCTCTCCTGTAAAGATGCAGTTTAACTCCCAATAGCAGAATATTCTCAATCTTAACAATAAATTCCAACTAAAGGGGCACAAATCTGGGAAAGATGAAAAAAAGACATTTAGACATGCTGCTTGGACATATCCATTGACAGGCAAAATAAAAACTGTGACAAATAAAACACCAAAGTTTACTTAAGCAGCGTATTTTATATCTAAGCCATATTTAGAATCTGAAAAAAAATAAAAAAGGAAGACAAGGTTTAAACATAACCACATTGCTTTAGTTATTGACATAATAAGAATGAAAATGTGGAGAGTTATATCCACAACAGACTGTGTTTAATGTCGAGATATTAATTTCAAAATGTGGGTTATATCTGTATTTGTAGCAGTCAGAAGGGGTAAGCAATCATGAACTTGTCAAAGAGCAGATAAAAGGCAGAGCTGCAGTCTGAAGTGGGTCATCTTCCCCCTGCTGCAGCCGACGTTCAGACCGTTTCATCATCACTCATGTCCCAGATCTACAACAAACAAGGAAATGTAATTTTAGTTTGTGGTGTTCAAATATTCATTTAATATACTTCTATGAAATTAGTATTGCTATTTAAAAGGAAGAATAAATCCCATTCATGGACTGTTGCCTAGCACCAATGGAGATTTACATGAAATTCAGTATTTTTCTCTTCTGATAACAACCATTCATTATTTGCAATTTTGGGGGTATTTTTTAACATATCCTTTTCAGCTTTTGTTTCTGAACTATCAGTTTGGTTATTTGCTGTTTATTATCATTTACAATAAACCACAGACCAAAACCCAGACATTTTGTTTTGGTTTGCTGACTCATCGGCACAAACTTAATCTGGACAATAACTGGATAATCTGGATAATAAATATCACACTTTCCAAAACACAGCAGAAAAGTTGCAAGAATATTCATGAAGAACTAATTTTCCCCCAAGACTTCATTTTGTGCCCAAGTATTAGATGTCATAGATGGCAGCATAAAGATGAAAGATTATCTGGAAATTTGTATTTTCCTGATGTTTCAAGAAACTTGAAAGCTGCACAGATTTCTTCTGCAGTACAATATCACTGCATTTTGAGTTTGCTACTTGCCCACATTCAGTAAGCAGCTGCAGACTGGTGAAAAAAGTGGCTATTTCCACAGAACATCAAGGAATCTGGTAACCTGGTGAACACACTACAGTGAGTGTTATAAATTCATATCAGGTTCCAGGGAGCAGAACACATGATCTGAGGGGAAATATGGGGACTTGCAAGCACAACTTCTTAGTGGGGGCTAGGGGAGGGAACGTAGCCTGAATCCAGAGGAGGGTCATGAAGATGCTGAGGGGGCTGGAGCAGCTCTGCTCTGGGGACAGGCTGAGAGAGTTGGGGGTGTTGAGCCTGGAGAAGAGAAGGCTGAGGGGAGACCTTAGAGCACCTTCCAGTGCCTGAAGGGGCTCCAAGAAACCTGGAGAGGGACTGGTGCCAAGGGCAGGGAGTGATGGGACGAGGGGGAACGAGTTCCAACTGCCAGAGGGGAGATTGAGATGGGATGTGAGGGAGAAATTGTTTGGTGTGAGGGTGGTGAGAGCCTGGCCCAGGGTGCCCAGAGAAGCTGTGGCTGCTCCTCCCTGGCAGTGTTGAAGGCCAGGTTGGATGGGGCTTGGAGCACCCTGGCCTGGTGGGAGGTGTCCCTGCCCATGGCAGGCGGGGGTGGAACTAGATGGTCTTTAACATCCCTCCCAACCCAAACCATTCTATCATTCTATATGCTACAAGCTTTTTCTTCTAGAGAAATGTGGGTGCTCTTAAATCTTTTAATGATTTTTTTGAGGTTTAGCTCATGGCAATAACCTCTTTGGCAGGGCTTGCAGTAGCTTGGGATCAGGACTAACACGGGTACTCAGCTCTGAGTTGGATTTAATAACATAATAATATCAATTTTATCATATATAAAACTTCAACTTGGAGCATTTCAAACTTGCCTAGATTAGCAGCAATACTGCTGGAGTCCCACAACACATCTCTTTGATGACAAGAACCAGAATGCCATTTCCATGGCACACAGCACTCCCAACTGGGGTCCCTCACTGCAGATGACTGAACCAAACAGGAGCAGCACCAGTCCTTTGTCCCTCCAGAGAGTGACATTCAGCTCATCTGTCCTAAAGGAGAACTTGTGTGTGGGCATGAAGTAACCCACTGAGTTATTCTCTCAATATACATCCTGACCACTGAAGTTATCTATCCAAAGAACTGCAGAATGTGAGTGTTGCTCAGCCTGGCAGTCCTGCAGGGCACGGAGCAGTGCATTATGTGTGCCCAGGGCACAGGCATTAGTGGTACACAAATAAAAAATACAAACAACCCCAGATTTTAGACAGGCAACAATGAATATTGACCTATAGCTTCAATAAACCCCTATTTCTGGAATTTGAAAACATTCTGAAAATAGCTCTTTAAATCCAACCTCCAGCACTCACGTCAAACCAAACCTGCCTGTGCAGCCCTACAAGCTGTGCAAAATGGGAAGATTTTCTCAATTCCTAGAAGCGTTGCAAAATGGTGGTGTAAATCCTTATGGAAAATACTGAAGGAACAGTTTGTTTACAAAAGGAAGAAAGAGTTTTCATCCTGCCCTAGATGAGCAGCTTGGAGCTTGCCAAGGCAAACACAAATGTCCAGCTCACCAGTCAGGGTCAAGGATGTGGAAAATAAATACAAAAAACAAAATCTTTAAATAGAGTTTATGGTATGATCCAAGCTGGCCAAAAGCAAGAAATGAGAAGGTCAGGGTGACAGCCCATCTCTACCTAGCCCCCTCGAAGGTTTGAAAATGAAGCCCCTTGCAAACACACCTCCCTGTCACAGCAGCACAAGAAATACTTTTAAAAATGCACCATGAGGTGGTTCCAAGACAAAAGTGAAAGAAGCCAACCCACAGCCCTAAAAAAAGTCCTCGTATCTACTAACCAGCTCCCCCAGGAGTGCAGCCAGCTCCTCTGCTCTGTGCTTTCCCATCACCTGCCTTGATGGGCACAGTGGGGTGCGAAGGTCCTGGGTGGGGGTTGGTTTTTACAGAGAAAGGCTGGCCAGGGTGCTGGTTACATCAGTAATTTTGTGACATGAAAATCCCTCCATCCAGGGCCTGACTGGCTGCTCCATAACCCATAAAGTGCCTTTGGCTTGAGACATCCATCGTGCATTGCTCTGACACCCAACACACACACAGCTGCCATGGCACTGCCACTGCTTTCTGCTGAAACTAAAGGGAAGGAAGCAGTTCCTGGTGTTCAGCCCTGACAGGGGAGGACAGGTGACCCACAAAGGGCTTTGAGTGAGATGAAGAGCCTGTGCACATCCCAGAGCCAGCAGCAGCACCTACTCAGGGATATAGGAAATGCAGCAGTGTCAGCAGGAGGGGGAGAGGGAAGTGAAAAAATGACAATTATATTGTCTTCTGTGTAAACCACACCTCTTTTCTAGGAATCTCTTAACACAGAAATATTTGCAAAAAGACTGAAACTGAGGTTCAGAGGTATTTAGCTGCTACGCAAACCTCCTGGACTGAGAATTGTTTTTAAATGTTTGAAAAGTTCACTGCTATTTTACCTCCAGAGGAACAGACAGTTTTATAAAACCATTTCCACACCCTCTAACTATCAGAGCAGTCACAACAGCAGCACTGTGTGTTGCATCTGATTGAGGTCTATAAGGAACAAAGCAGTGGCACCTTAATCAGTGCCACACAGAGGGGAGTGTAGAACATGAAACAAAAGGGGAAATTCAATGCAAAAGTTAACAATTGCATGTCAACCTAAAGAAAACAAGCTACAGGACAGGGTGCAACACAGGGTGTGTTACATGTCAGTACTGGAAGCTAATTATAACAGGTCCTAGGCTCCTAGCAATACTCCTTTTCATGAAAAGACATTTAAAATACATGACTGTGACTATGCAAACTTTGGTCATTAATTCAAAACTTTTAAGAGCAGAATTCATGAAATACAGAAAGCCAAGAAAGACAATATCTGAAATTACTGTCACACCAAGAATCTGGTACCTAAACCAAGCTGTGAATCTGGGTTTTGTTTTCACCTCTCCCCTGTCCCCAGCACACCTGGGTGAGTCAGACCTGAACGCAGCTACAGGCAACGCCAGGAGAAGTCATAAAATAGGAGGATAATAAACCAGCTGTCAGAGCCAGCCCGGCTGTACAGATCTGGACAGATCACCTGAATGCACCTGTTTCTCCAAATACATGCTTTTACATTCAAACTGCTTTGTACAGGTTCTTCAATTTCAGATGCAAATTATGTCTGTTCAGGGTGAGAGGAGAATTCCCGCACTGGTTCTCATGAAATGACAACTAGTATTTTCTTACCTAACAGAAGAGTGGGAACCCCCCCGTGTGCTAACTTAACTGCTCCCAGGTTCCTGGTGATTGATTTTGCCCAGTTCCATGTTCAATAACTTCTGGTACCCAAAATCTCACTGCCACAACAATGGTTCCAGAATTGGTGTTCACCTACTGAAGCAGGTAGGGGCTTTACATCTTAGAATTAACATTCAAGTAGATAACTACTGTTTATCTTATAAATAAACTTGCAAGAATATAAATGTACCCTTAGGGGATTCTTAAATGTTCCTTGCCAGCATGGATCTAGAAGGATTTGCCACAGAAATGGCTGCCCCATTAGGAGAGATGAAACAAGCAAACAAACAACCCCCACACACGCTGTTTTCTACACCCAAGTGAGATACATTTACATACACATGTACCTGAGCACTCTGCAATAGTGTCATTATGCAAACCACAGTATTTACTATGTTACAAATGCTCCAAACACGGTGAAGAGTAAGTGAAGAGGACAACTCTACAGGCAGAGGCAAGGGCTGGAAATGAGATGTTACACTCACCAACAGCACAGCCGAGTGCCACTGAGAACAGGCGGCTTCCCAGACCCACTGGGGCTCATCACATACCTCAGTCTTTGATTTGGAAACCTACCCTTACTCAGGAAGGCTGAACGGATGAAAAAAAGAACACATTCAAGCAACTAAACTGTTTTATAGCTATAAAATATAAGCTTTTTGATAGGTATTAGGGTAAATACGTTTCTCTTCCGTGCTCTACCAGAGAGACAATACATCAGAACTTCTGGCAGCCTAAACTACTTCACAAAGTATCTGTGTGACTAAATGTACTTGTACCAGAAGTGAACTAGACATAGCAGGCTGCATTAACACTCCTGGTGGGACTTGTTCCATATTCTTCTGGGTCCACAGGCTGTATCTTTCAGGAATGGCAACAGAAATGAAACTACAACTTGAAATTCATTAAACGCCAGCAAGTTCTAACATGTGACTTTTTCAGACTTCATGGCATAGACTGAGGGTTAATTATAAAGTTCAGCACCCTCCTTTCATCTCGGATACCTGATGCACAGTAAGCACTACCCTTCATCTCACTGAAACTGAAAACACTCCAAGCATTTTGCATATTCAACAATTCCTTCCCCAGCCCCCTTTCCCACAGGAAAAAGTGCTGTAACCGACCAAGCAGCGGGAACAGGATTCTGCACTGACACGAGCGGTTTGCTTTGTTCAGAGTTTGTTCCTCCATGCATGCCAGAGCCTGCAGAGTGCACATCACAGTACTTTCTTTGCTATCTAAGAAACCAAGGTAATGTACTTGAACAAGGACCCACTCTTGCTCCTGGTGGCCAGAGCTTATCCTACAACAATCACAGTGGTTGCCCCACAACAATTGCTCACACCCAACTGCTCTTCTACAACTGATTTCTATTTCTGCAGCAGGATATAGATATTTTTTCCCAGAAGTGGCTGCTAACTGTCTATAATTAAACTATAGCTAAAATCAGTTTTGGCTGTCATCTGTACAATGAACTACAGACTATCAGATTCTGTTTTCTTCAGTTGACACAGAAATTACAAACTTACACACACACACACACGAAGAAATTAACCTTAAAAAAAAAAAATCAAAGCCAAGGATTATGAAAACTGCATTTCTTTCTTCAAGCTGCTTTATTTAAATAGCAGGCAGAGACAATGGTCCTACCCTGGCTAGCTGACATGGCTGACAAATTCCTCACACCCCTAGTATTTATACAAATTCTTTTTTTCTGCCTCTGCCTTCACCACCTTCCCTGTCTGAACAGCTTACTATCTTGCAATAAAATTCAAGTCCATCAACTCTGTACTTATTTTCAGTGATGGTGTTCCTAACTGACGCATGGTTTCCCTTTATGGCCTTTCCAAAATTCTGCATTTTCAGCCCATAACCACAGCTCAAAATCTAGGTCAAGGTCACGAGGCTCTCTCATTTTGATCTCAACCAACAGCAACCATTCTTCTTCGAGTTCCTCTTACACGCAATTCTCTTGAATACGTGTATAATACTCCTCAGGAGTGGCCTCACTTTTCAGTGAATGACCAAACATCATCCCTCTCACATCATCCCACTGATTTCCACCTTGCCAGCTGCAGTATGGTTATAGATCCCTGCCGCCACCTTCCAGGACATCTCTTCTTTTGCCCTCTGATGCCCTCCATTCTACCCAGCTACAGGTGTCTTGAATTTGATTTTCTACCCCTTCACTGTTCACTCAAGTTTTGTATCTTTCTTGCGCAGCACCCAGTGTTCTAGGAGTTTGGTACTGAGGGATCACAGCCTTTTTCTGACAATGTCCTCTTCCAAGATGGGTTTATACTTTGTTTGACCTACCCACAGCTGAGCTATTACTGCAGCAGTTGGTCAATGCACACAAGCTCCTCAGCACTGGGCTGAGTTGGCTCATACGAGCGAAACCTGACCCTTTTCTAAATTATCTTGTAAAACTGGCATCTGGAGATTCCAAATACTTTGGAAGCTTTATTTAAGAACAAAACACAAAAAGGCGAGTAAACAGAAAGTATTTGTTTACAGTGTAAACGTTTAGCTAGAAATTCTTTTTAATATCCTCTAATAATATGTTCCAAACATAGACAAATAGTAGCACTGGATCCTAATTAGTCTCTTGTGGTTTATAGCAGTTTTCCTAGGTATGCATCAGATTATTATATGAAAACTTTCATGAAAAGGATTTCTTTTTACCCGACTAACAGTTAATGAAACAATACAGTAAAAGAAACAAAAAAAATGCATACTAGGGTTTTTTTGGTGTACAAACCCCTCAGATACATTTCCTTCCATTGTTTCTTGTTTTACAAGGGAAAAAAAACAAAGCAGAGAAGCAAGCAAATACAAAACCAATTTCTCTCCCCCTCTAAAAGTGCTTTGGAGCTGAAAAGGCTGCTTTTCAGGGCACTGCACTTGAGTTGTTGGAATGATATATACCTAAGAGGATAATTTCTACTACTAAGATAGTTTCTGCTATTATTTTCTTTTCCTCAGGCTCTTAAAAACTGAAAACAAACAAATGCAAAAACAAGCAACCACCCCTCACCAAGCAGGTTTGATATTATTTTCTGTGCGATTTTAAACTTCATTTTACTGCCACCAAAAGGCAACTACCCCAACAGAATGTGTGTTTGAAGGAAGATGCAATGAATATAAATACTGTCATAGTAATGATTAGATCTGATATAGACCCTTTGACTGAAATGAAAATTAAAACATTTCAGTATCTAGAAGTATACATTCAAATTCTTCTATCGTCTTTCTCCTTTGATGTGCCCAGATTTTACATTAAAAATACAAATAAGTGTAAGTCTATATTCTTTGTATTTCTAAATCCTGCAATATTCACAGTTTAGACAAACACACACTCACCTTCAAGGGTTTCACAGCCTTGTACAGGGAATCTAGATCACATACGTACGTGCATGTGTCCAACTAATGAACACCACTCTCACATGTGAGTCTATGCCATTCCAGCTACACAGATTTTATTTGTGTAGCTGTAAATCAATAGCTTGTCTTGCTCCACTACATCTTCTTAATTCAGAGGTGATGCATAACTGCTGCCCAAGGCCAGTAAATCAGCTTTCAGGGCACACAAACATTTGATAGTTACTGATCAGAAACGAGCAGTGGTTTAACAGTGCAAGCTATTGAACTGGAGTTCAGAAATAATTCAGAAACAATAAACAGAGAGATTTTAAAGCATGATATGCAAGGCACGCTCCAGGTTCTAATACAGGGTCACAGAATCACAGACTGAGCTTGCGTGGAGGTTACCTCTGGACACCATTCTGTCCATTCCCTCCCCCAGAGCAGGGCCAGCCAGACCAGGCTGCTCAGGGGTTTGCCCAGCTGAGTTATAAATATTTCTGAGATTTAGCTCCAAACCTAAAATCAAATCAACTCCTGAAACAAGGATCATCTTGGTCAAATCAGCCCATATCTAGCACACGTGAGTAAATTTGCCCACTCTCATTACCACCCTCACAGTGCTCCTTCATAGCCCCTGCTCATGGCTGACATAGCAACACCTTCCCAGCAGGAACAGGGACTCCGCTACCTCCAACCTTTTCAACAGCTTAACAATGCTAAGTTATAAAGGTACAGTTCCATTCACCTAATAAATCAGATAACCCTTAGTATACCCAAAAGAAATTCAGACCATTCCTAGATGGCCAGTCAGACAGGGGACACTTCCCTGGAGGTGTCTCTGACAGCCTGTGTGAAGAACCCACCACCTTCATGGAGAGAGAGTTGGGGTGGAAAAGGGAACGAAGATCGGTATTTGCAAACCATGTCTTACGGAAGGGACACTGCCAAGTGGTATGAAGATCCTTCAGAAGTGGAAAAATCTACCTCTTATTTAAAAAAAACCCAAACCACCCCAAATTCTACAAGTAAAAAAAAAAATTCCACAGAAATCCTTGAAGTTGTATCGACTGATTCAAGTGCATTGACCATTTTCAGATGAGACAGAGAATCCCATAACAATGAAAAGTAGTACTAGAATAATAGAATCACAGACTGGTTTGGGGTGGAAAGGACCTTAAACACCGTCTAGTTTCACCCCCCCCCTGCCATGGGCAGGGACACCTCCCACCAGGCCAGGGTGTCCAAGCCCCATCCAACCTGGCCTTCAACACTGCCAGGGAGGGGCAGCCACAGCTTCTCTGGGCACCCTGGGCCAGGCTCTCACCACCCTCACACCAAACAATTTCTCCCTCCCATCCCATCTCAATCTCCCCTCTGGCACTTGGAACCCGTTCCCCCTCATCCCATCACTCCATGTCCTTGTCAAAAGTCCCTCTCCAGCTTTCCTGATGCCCCTTCAGGTACTGGAAAGTTGCTCTAAGGTCTCCCCGGAGCCTTCTCTTCTCCAGGCTGAACAACTCTCTCAGCCTGTCCCCAGAGCAGAGCTGCTCCAGCCCTCTGAGTATCTTTGTTGCCTCCTCTGGACTCGCTCCAACAGCTCCTGAAGGTCACCTAACTCAGTTATGAGTCACGTTTCAACCTTATGCCTAAGGTATTTTCTCATTTAATCAACCATACTCCATCTCCACAATGTGTAGCCAGCAAAGACAAATAAATTACGTATTATTCTAAATCATTCTGAACTCAGTAAAATGGATTCTTTTCAGCTCAACTCCCATTATCATAAAATAAGATTTGGCAGAAAAAATGAGCACAGATTTTCCACGTCATCTTGTGGGCACATTTTGTACACAACTTCAGTATAAACATATTTCTTCTAGTGCACTGTATATAACACACAAGTAATAGAAAACTTGAAAAGTAATCAAAATATTAATTCATGACAATTTTGATTTATCCAGTAACTTCACTGATCCCATCATTACTTCCATGGAGATACATGTGGTGTATACACAACATTTCTATCTTGTGGAGGAGACAAAGAAGCCAGGGAAAACCTTCTCCTCTTATGCAGGAAGAATGCTCTTCATATAGTTAGAAACTAAAATAATTTCTGAATAGAATGAATGAATAAAGGAAGATGGCTTCCAGTATTAAATGTATAAATGATAATGCAACAATCAGATTTATTTCACCCTATACAGTTCAAGACCTTAGAGAAGATGCATTTGTATCAACACCTTCCATGCCAGTTTGCCCCATGATTGTTATTAAAATTCTACATGTCACTTTTCCCATTGTGTTTATCAAACAGGACAAAAATCAGTAACACACAGAAGATTGCAAGCGTTGGTATAAAAGCACAACTAGTTATTAAAGGTAGAGATGTTCCAGAAATCCAACAGGCAGACCAGGTTTATGGTTTAGTTCTACTAACCCCCTGGTGTTTTAAATGGACAGAAAACTCCCATGAAAACGCCTCAGGTGCATCAGCCAGATCAGACCTCTGTAAGCCACTGCCTCACTCAGAGTATTTGCTGTGCCCATTCACTGCACAATTTTCTAAATAACAGAGCCTCAAGTTTGTTTAAAAAATCTATGCTTTAAACTCAGGAAACAGTTCTGAAACGACATGTCCAACCCAGATTCGGCTGAAAACTGTGTAAATGTCAGATTTATTTTTATGATGCCCCTTCCATTAATATGGAAACAACGGAACAAACAAGAATTTTGATGATACTGTGCAGATTTTGTGCTAGGAGGGTCTTGCATGACTTTTAGGATTCTGTGACTCTTTTCAAAATCGCTTTTGATTTTCTGACCCCAGAATTTCAACATCTGTTCCCAGAACCATAGAATCATGTGTTGGAGTAACAGACTGACTGTGAACCCTTGTATGTGTCCCAGCTATCAGCTCTCCTGATCTAATGCTCTCCTTTTCCCTTTCTTTCTCTGTCCTGCTAGACCTGCTTTAACAAACTGGAAACCTACTCGCTCTCCTGTTGCTCTTCCTCATTCCTAGAAGGCAGTAATAAAGCAATGTGTGAACAATCTCCTGGCAGCAGGTGAACCTTCTTTCAGCCTGATGGCACAGACTGTTGGAGATGGCATGGCCATGCCAACCGATTGGTTTCTCTGAGTGCTGCAAATGGCTCACTGAGCTCTTCATTATTTGTAACTCAGTGCTCCGAAAAAAAAAGAGAAATACACACAGCCCCTCCAGAATAATCTATCTGGTACACAAGAATCTCTTTATTACAATCTATTTAGCCCAGACAAGCCCAGCAAAGTGCTGTCAGAGGGCTCCTGCAGCATCATAGCAACACGGAGCTCTGCAGCGCAGAGCATGCTGCACATGTGCTGTAGTGAAGGCTTCCAATTGCTTACAAGCCAAACAGCTTGTTTTGGCTCAGAATGCTCCTTCCCCCCCATATGGGATTCCTTTGATCTTTTTGACTATTATATGATTGCAATTACACTGAGTTTATGGGATCAACGGGGACCGCAGAAAGAACACGTTACTCCAACTGTGAACGAGGGAGTGAGCAGCTACTTGTGAAAGCCTCATTGCAGGGCAGCAAATACAGTTAGTTTTCAAAACAGGAATAGAAACCAAGGCTGTTAGATGAATTCTCCATAAAATTCATCTCCAAACAAGCAACTATGAAAACATACATTACTTTTCTGTGGCATTAAATTTACATTATCTTCAATATCCCCTTTTTCACTTCACCATCTCCTCTTCCCCTCAGAGAAAGAACTGGAATATACTTGAGGTCGTTCTGCATAATTCTGAACAATTAAGTGTTTGAATTCAAACAGATAATTGCAAAATACAGCAGGGCCTCCAGGCATATCCTCTCGTGCCATGATTCCCAGCAGGCTGCATGAGGTACACGACACCAGGTTACAGCAGCGCCGGACTGGGACCTATCCTGAGCACGGAGCTGCAGCAGCACTACCATTTCACCAGCTCTGCTCTCCCTCCTGTGCTCAAGCAGCAGCTGGGCAACATGCTGAGTGACACCTTCTCAGACAATACTCAACACCAAGGTCATACTCACTTATAAACATTTAAGAACATATCACACTTCAAACAAGGATTTTCTTTTCAGTAGTGAATGATTCCTTTTATTCAGTTCATGAAGCTCCTCAATTCCTTACAGAACTGATAATAAACAGGAATTATAAGGACAGGTGATTATAGATATTCCATAGTGGAAAACTCGACTCGACATAAACCAGAAGACAAAAGGTATTCTACAAATAATTGAAACAGTAAGCCATTGCTTAGAACTCCTCTTTTTAAACTGAAAAAAAAAATAAATCTGAGGAGCACTCCCATAATATGAATTTCAATGTTTGGGTCTAACTCTGAGAAACATAAGATGGTGTTGAGTAGCTACAATGTGGGACTGAGGCAGGCAACTGATTTTATCCAAAATAAACACCTTACAAGAACTATTTTGATAATCTCTTTACTTTGGCAACATATGATCCCGTTCCCTAAATATGGGTCTTGTCTCGTGCACACTGGTCAGGTTTTGCTGCGCAGCACTCACTGACAAGCTGCAGCTCCATGCACTGCTGTAACAGCTGGACTGGATCTTAAGGGTCTCTTCCAACCAAAACGATTCTGATACTATACAGTCATCTCATTCTTATCTGTTCTGACTTAACACCAAATTTTCATAACTTTCTTTTGGCTTGATGGAATATTGTTTCAGAATGCCAGTGCTGCATTCACCTACTGTGTAATGCAGAACACTTCAAAAAAGCAAAACCGAACAAAAAACCCCAAGCAATGCCACAAAGAGCATGTAACACTAAGTGTGGTTTTGCCAGGGTAGTGTTCTTCCAAAGCATCCTCACTGGGAGCTGGGAAAAGTGATACTAGTTTGTATTTTCCGTAAAGCTGACCAGCACTCTTGGATTAACCTTTCGAACGTGCCCTACTTTTTCACAAAATTTATTTAAAAGCTCTTCTGCAATTGGAATATTTCTCTTCTAGTGTGATAAGCAAGTGAATGACTCTATTTCACCTCATAACGGTATCAAATAAAATCTGTTATACCGAAGAACTTAGGTTTTGATTTCCTCCACATCAGAGATGGATATTTTCCCCCATTTTGTTTTTTATTGTGGGTAAGACAAAATGTATTTTCTAAGGAGTTGAATCTGAATTAGAGTCATACCATACCCAGGTTGTGGTCAGAGACACTACAAATATAACAACATTAGAGAAAAGGAGTCTCAAAAGACACCAGTGACATTTGGTGTCTTCACAGGCAGGGATGTGTAAGCTCCAGTCATTCCTGTCTTTGAAATCCTCTCCTTCTTTTCTCCTCTCAGTAATTCAAACTATCCTGGATATTAGAGTCTGTCTTTCTTTGAGCTACACATCAAGACAATTTTAAACCATATCATAAACATTTTTAACATGGTCCTATTTGTTCTTGTTAAAGAACCTTATGCCTTAAATCCCCCTGGTTTTCCCACTGCTCTGAGCGTTATGCTGATTGCATTAATTCCATTCAAAGCACAGATTACCATTTAGGTCTGTTATTCCAACTACAAATCTCTGTGTGTGTGTGTCTGCTGGCAGTACCCCTCCCATGCACCACAAACTCTTTAACTGTACCTTATTTCACTGCACAGCTCAAGCCAGCTCCTACCTGCACTTCCAGACCGTATGTTGTTCTGCCATTAAGGAAAGCTTTTGTTGTCATTTATTTTACCAGCTACTGTGGGGCTTTCTCCCACACTGACATATCCACAGGGGATAAATTCTCAACCTCAGCTGTGTGATAACAAGTTCATAACTTGTTCTTTGATATTCCTGAAAGCTAAACTAATCACAATCAGGAATCAAAGAAACAAGTGATGGGCTGCAATAGAATTTTGCTGGTAAAGTAGAATTTGTGAGTTCAGCTTCAAACTACTAAACCCAGCAATTTCATTTGGGGAGGGGGGGGAATTAAAACAGGATATGAAAAGCAGGAACTATTTTCTTTGTTGCCCCTCTGCCCAACATTGAATAAAATGATCCCCGGTCTAGTTTCATTGTAAAGATGAAGCAGTTTCTTTTTGTCTCCAAAGCCATAAGCTCTTTCCTCCGCTGATAAGGCATAGCCAACCTTCATAAATTACTTCAGATATTCACGTTACAACTGGGAGAATATTTTTATAAATCAGTGCTCTATCAGTGCACTCTTCAGATAAGGCAAGCTTTGCAGAAATAGGAAGAATCTTCCCAGTCACATATATTTCACCTAAATGAATTATTTTCTTTTAAAAAGCAACTCCTTTCTCTAAGACAAAATATCAACCCAATAACTCCCTTCAGTTACTGTATCCAACAGTAAAGTACAGAAAAAAACCCTTTACGAAAATATATTTTAAAGATTATTTTGCTCAACTTTGATTTAAACTAGTGTTTAGCTTTGAAAACAAAGGTTTACCATGGAATTTGGGGAGTAAACAGCATATAAAGTTCACCATGTTAGACGGTGCTGTACCTTCTTTCCCCTCTCTGTTCCAGCAAACAGCCAGCTGTGGGATTGGTAACAGACTCCTCGGGGTAGCACGTGCAGAAGGAAGGAAAGGCAGTAGGCACAAGTTGCAACAAGTGAAATTCTGTCTCGACATAAGGAAAAATTGCCAAGTGCCAGTGGTTATTAAGCATGGGGATAAGCTGCCCATGGATTCAGCCCCGCACCAAGAAGGAAGTTGCGTGCAATGAACTCCAGAGCTCTCTTCTAGCCTCAATTTTCTATGATTCTGTAATACACTGAATAACTAGTAGCTAGGTGTTATAATATAAGTTGTATCAACATTATTATGTTACTCAGATGACTTAGTTATATTCATCATGAACAACTAAATCCTCTAATGAGTCTAGCGCCTTAACTGAATCTTACTTTAGGGGCTTATTTGTTGGTGAGGGAAGGGGAATTGCTCAGGAAAAGAGAGGATGGCATTTCTTTTTCATGTACTGCTCAGCATGCACCATGGCAAAGTTCCATTTCCAGCTGAAAAACCTGGGTAGCAAAGTTTTAACCAAATACTGGGTAATTATTTTAATATCGAACAAATAATCTGAACTTATTGCAAATACAAACATTACAAATACAAACATACAAATATAACTTCTTTCAAAAGTCATGGAACTGTTTTCTAGTTCAAAAAGTTCCTGGAAGACTAAATTAGCTGCTGTAGCCTGATGCAGTCATTTCCTGCTAATCTGATATCTAAATGTTGTTGCTCTGGGTGACTTTGGTGATGTAAGGAAGTTGCTGCTCATGGAAACTTTTGTGTTTCTTTGTCTTTGTAGTAATACAGCTCAATTAAAATTTCAACATCAAAAAAAGTTCCATGACATTAACCAAGAATACTGAGGGATTAAAAAAACCCCAACTCTTTAACAGTCATCTCAGGTTTGGATTTGTATGCTTCATTTGCTGTGATCGTTTCTTTGAAGAGTATTCAGTACTTTAAACTCCCCAGCTTCAGAAAATTTCTCTACTTAACAAATAGACATGAAACCCATATGAGAGTAGGAAGTCTAAAGGGGAGAAAAGACTACACATATGTGGTGTCTCAGCCTATCCCAGCAGATAAATGACTCTTGAGCCACTCTCAGGACAGTCCAGTTCTCTCCCACTGGAACCACACCTCCAGCAGTGGCAGACAGTCCAATCACACCCCTACAATAACTTCTCACTGAGCCAGTACCCAAAGGGATCACACTACTCAGCATGATAAACCTCACCTTATTTCTGTCTTTCAGAGCTTTTATTAGTGACTTCTCTGTTCCTTGTCTTACTTAATTCAATAGCAAGAAGTTCCCCCTGACACCAGTTACACCATTTGCATCCTGGGGATATCACTTGAGAGCTCTGAACTTACATCCAAGAGCCTTCAAATGAAAGCTGAGAGCAGAGACTCTCAGATTCTTTTTGTGAGTCATGATAACTGGAAAACTGTTGTGGTCATGAATAAACAGCACTGGGTTTTCTGACTTTGTTTTCATATAAAGCAAGCTATGCTTTTATGGCTATGTTAAGTATTGCTTCCAGGGAATGAGAAAAACTAGAAAAATCCAAAGACTGGAAGTGTTTTTATCTATGCAAAGACCAAGGTGTTCCTTGAAAAGTTACAGTTCTTGAGTAAACCCTCAAAGGAAGAGCACATGAACAGCTAGAATATTTGTGTGCAAATTGAAAAACTCCTCTACCTGTCGGGAACAAGCTGGAACTCGCATGGGGCCCTGCACACACTGGCAAACATCTTAATTGTTCAGAGCAGACAAAGTCTGTTTAGTCATGTCTGCTGAAGTGGGAAGGATATTACAACACATCTGTGCAGTCTGTTTCCACATAGGTCAACCAGTTCTCGCAGTTGTTGTCAAACCACTCTCCTCCAGCCAGCAGGACGCACACGCGGCCACCGCCACCCAGGTTGGCCATACACCTGGCTCCTGACAGCATCTGCTGAGGGAAGCTCACAAATGAGCAGTCACAGAAACAAGCTCAGAGTCCAAGCAGGCATGCAGTGCCAACACACTGACACCAGCGTCTGCGAGGGCTTTTGTAAGAGTCTAAGTATGCCCCAGTGAAATTTCCAAACAAGCACATTCAAAGTCCTAGTGCCCACTGAGGACAGCAACAATGCATTTCAACCAGAGGGAACCACAGGTGGCACGGACAGGCAGCAGCTCAAACTGCTACATGGATTTAAATTGGTTTCTTCATTTAAAAAGATGGGGCGGGTAACACAGGATTCTTTCTAAGACATTCTACCAAGTTTTAACCCATGTTCCCCAACAGCCAAAAGCTATTCACCTCCAGAACATGTTGCATGACACAAAAACCTATTTAGAAACAGCACTGAGGTGGATCTCATGCAAATCAGCTGTGCCAGGAGTAAGTGCAATCTTGTGCTCTACAAACACCCAAACACTGTTTTCCTGCTTTGGCAGTGCCACCTCGATTTCCAACACACACTGCCTTTTGTACCTCTATTGCATTGCTGGAAGGAGAAGAGTGAAGATGCCCCTACACACTGATTATGAAAAGATATGTGAGGTGCCAGCTCTGTGGAGAGCAGCTTCAGGGTGACCTCTTCAACGTGGGGCAAGCTTGCTCCACAAGACTGTATTAAGGTCCAGCCAACCAGCAAAATATTATACAAAGCCATCTACAAATTCTCATACAAATCTTCTTGCATTTGGATCTCTCTGTCTCATCTCGGGTATGGTGTGGCACACAGAGCCCAAAGGGATATTGATTCTGTTGTGTACAGGGAAGGGCCAGTGTGGAACCACGAGGAAATGTTGTGTGTTCCCTTGATTTTAACACTGCACTCTGGAGAATCTGCAGACTTGAGGGTGAGAAAGACACAATATCAGGTGGCAGCGAAGGTTATTTATATGCATTTTAACTAATTCTGAATGAATATATACAAATATATTTAATAAAGAGTTTTAACTTATTTTAAATTCCAATCCTTCAGAACAGAAAACTGCCTGGGCTTCCTGTCCCATTAAATAACTGAGCAGGATTTGGTTTTCACAAGGAAAAAAAATCTAAAAGATCAGGTTCAATAAAAGGAATGATGTATCTCCATGGATGTCTCCAAGCTGCAGTCAAGTTCTAATCTGGGACAGTGATAACATCAGTGATATTAGCTTAGAAACAACTGCTGTTTGCTTTATTTAGAGCAGCCAGTAAAAAAGGGATTTATCTCTAGACTAGCACTTTTCCCACACCAAGAAAAAATGAAATTCATATGGAGCCCAAGTACAAAGCTGGGCAGCCACATCACATTACTTGATTTAGGGGAAATTTTTTAAAGTTATGGCATTGCTACTAACAAGAAGAAAGAAGTCAAAAAACAAATAATTCAAGAGGCACAACAAGTTCCAAGTTATTCCAATTACAAAAGTCCATGCACAAATATTAGAGGTACCATAAAAACTTATGGAAAATTACACAGTGAATCAAGGATTATTAAAAGACAATGGGGAATGGGATAGTTATTGCATTTCTTCATGCTTGTGAACTGGACTCAGATGCTAACAGATGAGCAGGACAATGTAGCAGAACATAACTCTATCTAGTTATGCTCCTTGACTTACACAGCACAGCACACTTACATTAATAAAGGTAAGCAAATGGTGGGGTCACCTGGATGTACAGTCCATACCAAAAAGGCAAACTGGATGCATCTCGATCAAGGGCAGCACCTAAACTGATTAAATCAAGCAGTAATGAGATTGCAGAATAAACTTATTTAGGTGTTTGTTTGTTTGCCGGTGGCTTCATGAAAAATGAGCTAAAGGAGATTTATTAGAAGTCTTTCACAGAAACTGAGATAAAAAAGGGGTTTTAATATTGCTGCAGACTGGAAGCAGTTTGCATTACAGAGTTGTGTCGGAAAGCTGACAGCAGTGATGATCAGAGTTCAAAAGAACAGACACAGAGCTAAATGATTTTTAAGACATGCTGGAAGTTTGGTCACAAGATGCGTGGATGGGTGGACATCAAAAAGCTTACAATGACTGACAATATAAAGGACAAGGAGGTGCTACAATAAAAAAATTCCTTAAGAGAAAAGATAGGTAAAACACTGGATAAAGCAGACATGGTCTGTAGGGACAGTCCCATATGGGCCTTAATAGAAAACCCTGGCCATGAAAAGACATCAGTGCCACACAAAGACACTCCCTGAGAGAAAGCAGGTTTCAGTGTTGACATTACCTTTGCCTGAGCATTAGGTTTTTCTTTGGAATGAAATGATCCAGCCCAACTTCTTTAAGGAATGTGGAATGAAAAGATTTTTTAACTATAAGAACCAGACTGAACAATATAGGTGTCTCCTGACAGCTCTGATCACAAGAAACCATTCCTGTTTTTTTCAGGAAGGATGGGAATGAGCTCGCTACTATCAAACGCTGTGGAACTCGGCTGACTAAGTCTGGGCAGCCCAACAGTTGTCATGATGATAAATAACTGCTTCAGAGCTGGTGACTGAAGCCATATTCCCAAGGGCTGTGCAGTGGGAATTCCAGCCTCCTCCTGAACCTAGTCCTTCAAAATTGCTTTGTCTGTTTTGGCCCGGGGCTGCATATTAGGAATGATAAAAGTAGTTCTTTCATACGCAAAGCAGGACAGTTCGATTGCCAGTGTCAACATGACAAAGTGCTTATGGCTACAGGAGTGGAGGCAGGATGCAGAAATGGGGAGGGGGGGCACCAGAGAAAGCTCCATAGTCAACACTAGGCAAGTAGGGACAGGATTTTCCTCTCCAGTGGAAGCCCAGACCTATTCCACCATATTCTTTACCTACTGTATGTTGACTACACTCAGAATTATTACTCTGGCAGTAATTACAAATCAAACTCATTATAATTATTCTTACAACACAAAGATGAAGAAATGTCTCTGGAAACAATTCTGTGTCTTTGACACACGTTCAATGCTTGTTTAATCATTGTTTCCTTTTTTTCAGAAACACTGAAAAGAAACAACCAACAAGGAAATAGATAATTTCTTGAGACAAAACTGAAATCTTATGCTTCATGCTGACACAGAGTTACAGTGAACCAATGCTCAGTTTCAGCAGCAGAATACTGGTTTTTCGACAGCATATACATTCGAATTAGGGACAGACAGACAGACAACCTCAACAGATGACAGTGGCTTGTCCCAGTACCTAAGAATATCCAAATTACACCTAAATAAGACTTTTAAAATATAATAATTAAAATCATGACCAACGTGCACATAAGTGTTCACGAAGAGCCAGAATAGAAAGTCTACACAATAACTTACTCCATCAGCTAAGAAGAAATATTTATAATTGGAGCCATTCTAAGGTCTGTAGAGAGTGTGTTTCAGGAATTTGAAAATTCAAAGGGAGTTCATACCACTGCAATGCCAATTTGAGTTTTTAAATGTTTTGAGTCATACTGCCGTTAATGTTTTGTGAACAGAAAATGCTCTAAGGAATATTGCAAAAATATCCTCAAGAAAAATCCCAGTCACATTTCATTTCAAATTTTATACTGCCTACTTACACGATGTGCACACCCCTACTGAGAGTGACAGAAGTTTTCTGTCACAGTACAAAGCCTGAAACAAACTGTGAGTGCAAGACCAGTGAGTTAGCTTTATGAGCCCTTTTAAGCCACTACATAGCATGCAGTAATCTTAAATTTTATTTTAGTTTATGCACAGTAAGCTTTCACATACTTTATTTATAAAATCTTATTTGGCAATTTCAGTTATTTTATTCCCTAGTGCTTCTCCTTTTGTGGACATCTGTTTCTCACACACTTTGCCCCAAGGCAAATCAGCTGTCCTCCCAGCTGAATGAAATTCCCTTCTCTGGCTCAAATGAAAACATACTTTTGTTTGTTTGTTTGTTTGTTTGTTTAACTAGAAAGAAGCCAGCTATCAAAAAGCAGAAATCTTTACCTATAACCTGGTCTTCAGATGCAAAGAGCATTCTCCCCACAAACATCTGCATACTCTGACTTTGAAATGAAGGAAAATCAGCTTTTCTACCCCAGGTTTTTGAGTCTATCTGAACTGTCCTCACCGAAATTAGGCCTTCTCCCAGCAGTTTTCACGGTGACTATCACTCAGCACAGCACGGGGTGAGCTGTGGCACCCACAGCCTTCACTAGAACCTCCTAACACCCAGATGTGGTGCTGCTTCACATTACCTGGTCCTGCACACCTTGGCTGGGCTTCCAAAGCCACGGCCCTGCTCCCCTCTTCTGCACTGCACCTCGCGATCCAGCAGCTACACAGGAACTGTCAGCACAGAGTAAACCCATCAGAACTGGCACTACCTGCCACTCTCCTTCTCCAGTGCTCACTGGTATTAAATCACGAGGTTACAGGAGCACTCCAGGGCTCCTCTCATGGTGTCAGCATTTCTAAGACACGTTCATGCTAATCACAGATCTGTGTCTTGAGTTCTTGCTGTAGTCTAAGGCCTGTGTACTGCCTATGGATGGGATCTGGGTGCCTTTTAGGGTCTCTCTGTTGTTACCAGCACTCCTCTTGGCTCTCCATCTTCCTGCAAACAGCATATTCTGGTCTATTTATTGATACATCTGCATTCAGAGTATTTAGAGTAAAGCATCAACCAACAAAGTCTCAACTACCTGTGATTTTCTCTTCGAGCCATGATTCCTATATGGATAATTTCTTACAGATACCATATATTAACTGAGTTGCAAACAACAATATGAAAAAGCAAAAATAATAACTTTCTAAACCAGTGCAACTAAAAAAACTGGCATGTGGCTTGGAATAATGCAGGAGAACCACATTTAAACTAGAAAATTATAAATGGGTATAGCTGCCATCACTGAGTCAAAAGAGCATGTGAGACACAGGAAAGGACAGGAGATGCACAGAATTTGGAAGGAAAAAGTGAATATTTAGGGAGGTTTTTTTAAATCTCAGGCTTTTCAGAGAATGTATTACAGACAATAGTCTTAAGGCAAATGAAAAGCACCCAAAGCTGTCTGGAACATGATAAGCATCCAGTTACCACCAACAAAACAGTTTCATAAAACCATCCACCTCTTCCCATCCAATCCAACCACCTCTGAGCTCACACTCCTCACTTAGGCCTGAGCACTTCACCCTCTCCAATCACCCAATACCCTCGCTCTGCGGCCATGGCCTGGCTCTGCCAGGGCCCAGCCTCACCAGCTCCCTGCTCGCCCCCGCTCGCCCACTGCCACACATCACAGAACCACAGAATCACAGAGTCCTAGGGGTTGGAAGGGACCTCACAAGCTCATCCAGTCCAACCCCCCTGCCAGAGCAGGGTCACCTAGAGTCCATCACACAGGAACGCATCCAGTGGGGTTTGAATGTCTCCAGCCAAGGAGACTCCACAACCTCTCTGGGCAGCCTGTTCCAGTGCTCTGGCACTCTCACAGGAAAGAAGTTCTTCCTGAGATTCACATGGAACCTCCTGTGCTCCAGTTTGCAACCACTGCCCCTTGTCCTATCATTGGTCATCACTGAAAAAAGCTTGGCTCCATCGTCCTGCCCCTCACCCTTTACACATTTGTAACCATGGATGAGGTCACCCCTCAGTCTCCTTTTCTCCAAGCTAAAGAGACCCAGCTCCCTCAGCCTTTCCTCACAAGGGAGATGTTTGACTTCATCACCACGTGTTTAGCCATGGCCAATGCAACTGTTCATGGTTCTGCACTGTGAAACGATTCAGGACAGTGACCTGCCTCCCAAGAACAAAACCCAAACAGAATCTAAAGCAAGTTCCTAAGAGAAAACCAGGGAAATGGCAGTGACTGGGTGACAGTGAAGCCAAGGAGAAACTCTACTGTTCGATCAGCCTGGTCCCACTTCAGCCAGCCCAAGTTTTGCAGCTTTTCCTCTGCGTGTAAATGTTCTATCTCAAAAGATTCTTTTGCTTTTCCAACTATGTCTAATGCAATATATTACCTTCCCTACAAACCTTGCTGTGCCTATTCCTTAGACTGCCACAGCTGTATCACTGCTAGCTAATTGTTCCACACCACAAACTCAAGATTGAGAACCACTGCAAAAGAAAGAAGCAATCAATGAATTGGACAGCTGGAACACCAAAGGGTTTGCTTGTGAAGTGCAAGCTGCTAGTACTCGACAGCATAACACTGTGTCTAAGGAGAGACATTTTTACCATGAGGCTGCCTCCCCCGAGCCAGCTGATATGTGCCTCCAGTGCTGGTGTGAAGGAGGAGACTCGCTCACCCAGTTACCACTTCCCATCAGGTACCTGTCTCTGTCTTTCAAACAAACTATCATGCATGACCCTGCTGCTCAGGAGATAAAAATCACAACGTGTCTTTTGGTGACTAAGATCTTAATTCTGCTCTCTTTGAAGTCAATTGGAATTTTGGCATTTACTGAAACGATGAAGGATCAGATCCCAAAGTGTTTGTTCAGCAGCTCTGGAAGAATGCCAGTCTTAATAAAGTCAATTAAAACACATTTTAAAGACATGGCCAATCAAAATATTTATTTTCAGACACACAGACTCATCTCAGTATTTGGCCTATCTTTTCAGCTGAAATGCACAATGATGCTCCTTGGCTGAGGCAACACAGCACTGCAACACGTTCTCCAGATTTCATTCTACAATATTCTTGGTACTGCGAGCATTCGAACGAGAGCTTGGAAAGGCTTAGCAGTACTGAAACACCATTCACATTTTCCTTCTCATCTTCACTAATGGAATAATGTCTTTGATGAATGTGGCACATCAAGATCTTAATCCTACTGTTCGAAGAAGTTCATGAACTTATCAAGGTTTTCCCCTTGAGAAAAGAATCCTTTTCAAGATAAGCTACAATATTTATTTTTCAAAAATTCATTCTATTGCTTCAATGAAAAACAAAGAGTCAGGAAAAAAAAGAATTGCTGAGGGTATTATCATCACTACTTTCTAAAAGTACTAAGTAATAATTACAGTGGAAAATAAATTTATCACCACTTTCTTGTATTTTCAGTATACAACATACTATAACTTGCTATTTCCAACATTTTTTAGAAACATAGAACTGAAAGTTGAGGTGTAAAGCTATCTGAAGACTTCCAGAAAGAAGAGAAATGGCAGCAACCATTTCTCATACATGCACAATTTGATGCATTTGCAGAGTGCATAGGTGAAGAGATAACCGAGAGCAGATCCTTAGTGCAACCATCACATACTTCTTGGAAGCCTTGCATGAACATGTTTTAGAAGATTAATAAAAGTCCAGCTTTCCCTGTAATCTGTTCATATCTTGCAGGATTATTTACATGCATGAATTCTCCACAATTTCAGTTTCTGCAGTCTTTTGAAAGCTCAAAGTATTCTATAAAATTCCATTTCCACAGCTTGCTGCCTCCACTACAGGCACAACGACCAGCACATGTACCCAAACCTTAATACTTAATTAATCTTAAAATCTCCTTTCCAGGCTTTTTCTTTGTTGAGAACTAAGCAAAACTATTTTTTTCTTAAAATGCAAAATTAAAAACAACTTGTCAGAGGTGTAAACTGCTCTGAAAAACACCCCAATTTACCATCTGCAAAATGATAGTAAGAAAGCAGTGAATAATACTCAACATTCTGAAAAGCTGCAGAGATGGCTGCTAACAAGGAATTGGTAACTTAACAACTGTGTGTTTATCATGTCTAAGAATACTTAGTGCTAACAGTCAGTCACACAGCAAGAAGAACCAAATATTCTGTGTTGAGATATCAACAATTTAGGTCTGTTCAAATTTCTATATAATTCTGAAATGTATTTTTGTGTCTACTTCTAACAACACTATATTTATAAATATCTTAATTGGTTTTTAAATTGGCATATATATTATAAAAAACATAACATAGGTTTTGTGGGGAGCAAAAGCACTTCTGGTTTTGATTACTGTATCACAATTAAATTACCTAATGTACCTAAGATCTGCAAAGTTCTGGAAACAATAGTGGGTGGTGTTTCCTGGAATAGGGCGATGTGTCTTGTGACTGGGAAGGAACACACACCACCTCATTTTAATGTTAAGTCACACAGTTCAATCGACACGGCCAGGCAAGAATTAAGAACAGGAAACAGAGAGACTTCTTTTCAGGGTAACTATTCAGAGGATGGAAAAGTTCATTTAGTAGCCCGAGGCCAATAGTTAAAAGTAGCTGAAGTCAATTATATTTGTTTCTACCAGTGTATCTATTGCAGGTTTAGCAAGAGCTCAGAAAACACAAATAGCTGATTTTACCACTGGTTTTAAGATTTACATATTTCAAGAGTACACAACACAACACTGCAACACATTGTGAAAATTAGTTCGGAAAATTAAAACTCTTTCACCCTTTTACTTGATTATAAAAAAGTTACAGTACTTAAATTGATGTCTGCATACATACTGCACTCAAACACACAAACTCAGTATCGAAGACAAGTCTGCCACGTAGACTGAGAGCCAACTCATACACAAAACCCTGATGTGCTAGGACACATCATCCACGCTTTTTTACTGCTTTGTGTATGATTTCAAAACTAGAGCTTAAACAAGTCTAGCATAGTTTACACCCAATGGTATTTTTAAAGCTTTGTTCCTAGTTAATCTAGAAAAAATAATCTGATTCATATTCCATTTCCAGCAGGTGTAGCTGGAAACAATTATTCATGTTGTTAGGCTCTGAAAGGGAAACTCAAAAGAGTTCCCCAGTCATTCATAAAGTGAATTGACTGCTCAACACTGCATAACATCATACTGAACGTGCAAATAATGTTGTATATTAATCTTTTAGAGGATAAATGTAGATGGTCACATTTTCAATCAGGGCACCAATTAGCAGTGTCAATTCAAACGTGCACAGCTTGAAATGTACTCTGAGAGCTGCAGTGCATGGCAACAGCCCACTGCCACAAAACACAAACTCAGAGGTCCACATTATGAACTGCTGAAGTTTTTACTGTAGCTGTAGAAATGATGAACTTTTTATTAGTTTCTCAACACAGCTTAATATTTATTTGTTCTGAACTATATGACTTCTCTGGCACGTGATTTGTATGAAAAACAATGGAGCTTTGAAATCATGCAACTACTGCGTCACCAAAACTGCCACCATTCCATCCAGATCCTCTCCTTTGCTTATCTCAAAAATCACAGAAGTTGGCTAATTTTCCAACCGATCAAGGAAGGCTTGAACCTTATTACTCTGTATGTAAGCCAACAGCAAAACTTCCTTTGGCTTCACTGTAAGATTTTCAGCTTGTTCCCGACTGGTTTTGTACATTTATTACTAAACCTGGTTTCAGCATGGTTTAGAGTTGTTCAACACAGTTATAAGCTACACTGTGTCTAAGGGCAGACAGCAGCAACACGTGAACAAGCTGCATAAATCCAACAATGCTGTGGTCTAGTACAATTTAAGGCAAATTTTTGCAAAATTGATGATTATGGTAGATAGTTATTATAAAACTGATAGCTATAAAAACTGACGACAAGTATGAGCAGAAGGGCCATGGTCAGCTCTGCTTCCAGAGATTTAGGTGCTGGGCAAACCTACCATGCCCAAAGAGAAACCTAAGTTTGATATATAATGTATAATATATTAAATATGTAGTAAATGCAAGAATTATAAAAATTCTTGGTCTCTCCCTAGCAGTAGAAACTACTAGAATTGTGAGCATAAATTACTTCTTCATAAAGGAAGACAGAGATGGGAACAACAGTATCCAGCAGGACATTAAAAAAAAGTAATTAAATTTGGAACAGCAATTATTTTCCAAAACTACTTGTCCTGACAAAACAGAAAGAGCAGCTTTGCTACAGGGGAAAACATAGGTCTGTCAGAGCAGCAATAGCTCTAATAATTATCAAGCTGAAGTTCAGCAAATAGGAGCCTTTTGTTTGTTTGTTTGTTTGTTAAATGTGTCAACAGAGTCCCCAATTTCAGAAGTAGTATTCCTTAATAAGTGACTTGGATGGTAATACCTGACTTCTAATATGTCTTACTTTAAAACAACCAAGTCAGAAGGTTTCTGAATGCTTAGCCATCTGCACAATTAGCTCTTGTTTCTACCATAGCAAAACCATTTACCCTTCCATGCCACCAACCCTATTCAAATCCATGAATTAAAAAGTTTTCAAATTATTTTAATAAAAACTATATTAAAAATTTAATTAGGCAATCCAATCAAGGGCAGATCTTATTACTGCTAACTAAAATGCACAGCTAAACATTTAAGCTCAATGTGGGATTTCAGGGCAGTTCCAATGTTGTGATTAAAACTTTCAGCTTAGCAAAACACAAGAACCAAGCACAATGACAGACTCATGCATGATACATAATGTCTGTGTGCTCTCCAAAAATTATTACACTTTTGCTTAGAATTATAGAAAGAAATTATGGTAAGGACACCTGGAGGTGATTTACTGTAACCCCTGCACCAAGCAGGGCCAACAAAACCAGGCCTGGTCCGGTTGAATTCTAGTATCTCTACAAATGAAGATTCCACCACCTCTTGCTGTCTCTGGTCCAGTATTTGACCAATCTCATTATAAAAAACCAACAATAAATACAAACCCCCAAAAAGCACACAACCTTTTTCCTTGTATCAAATGAGAATTTCCCGTGCCACCACCGCCCTGTCTCCATGTGCTTCCAGGAACCATGGGGCTCCCTTTGCTCTGTACACTCCCGCAGGTACTTCAGGAGGGCAGGAAGATCTTGAAAACTCTCCTGCTGCCCCCGGTGAGGAACACTACCCTGCGCTGGAGGAAGATGGCTCCTGCAGCACTGGTGGGAAGAAAGGCAGATCTGCTGAGTAACAAAGCTGATAAAACTGGCTCTGGCTCTCGTCCCGTCAATCCCAACCAGCCCTCGGTCTCCTGAGCTGTCTGCTGGTGTCTGCTCAAACACAAGAGTCTTGCTTGGGGCCACGTTTACACAAGCATCACAAAAATAGTTTGCATGCAACTGTAAAGGCAACTCATCCCATTTTAAACCTTCTCAGCCTGGATTAATGTCACTGTCTTCACTCCAAAGAATTACTCCCACTTGTAAGGAACCAGTTGCTGCAACTTCTTGTGATGCATCAAGAAGCAAACCAAGGCCAAAGGCATGAACATTTACCTCTTGCGTGTAAGTACCCAGTACTAGATGTTACCTGTAAAATCACCCCCCCATGGAAGCACGGCAGATTGACTACTTTACTACCATGCAATTAAATCCTGTATGTGCAAACTAGCAGTAAGGAACTAATGACTTTGTGTCCCACTGCTTAAATTCACCCTTCTGCTGTCCCACACTTGACAGCGTTGCATGCTTAGAAAGACAGAAATGTTGAGTTCCGAGGGCAGTGCCCTTATTAGGTTTGGGGACTACTTTAAAAAAGTTTTAAATTAGAGACAAGTGTGAAAGTGTGGAATGCAGTCATTTCTAAAAGCAAACCTCAGGATTCTATGGAAAGTTCTCGCAGAACAAAGATGAAGACCTCTCTGTTCACATTGGTGAACAATTTCAAGTAGAACTCTTTGACACTTCACCATTCTCGTTGAACAAACAACAATCCAGACTATTGCTTTGTAAAATTACAAATGTTTATGGCTAAAGGCTTTTTCTTCACAACAGCAGAACCATTTTTGTTCAGCTTCACACAAATGAAGCCTGTATCACTTCTAATCAGAGCTGTTTGCAAAGTGCCCCTGTTCTTTAAGTTAACCTTGATCTTACTTGGAAGCTTGGTTTCAATACCTATTCAAAGCTGTGACTTCCCTATAAACAATACCATAACAAACCCTATAGTAACTGAAACAATGGACAGGTATCATTTGACTTTTTTTGGCTACAAGGAAAAATCAGTCAAAACAGTTAAGACATTGTTTTATTTAGTTAAGACTAACAAGTCCAAATAAGCAAAGACCAACTCTCAATTGAAGATTATTTTCCTCCAAGCAGGAAGATTTTTAAAGTCAAATGACACTTGACTTTTTGGCTCCAAATTTTAAATTACCCAACACATTTGGAACATCCCCCATAAGACAACTTGCACACAGTCAAGAACTATTCCCTAATTGCTAAATATTTTTCTATTTAAGAGAACTAAAATGAAGACAGCATGAAAGCATAAGTACTTCCAAAATCCAGCATTACTGAGACTTTCCAAAGAAGGTTTTACCTCTTAATTTTCAAAACCCCACATACAATAGATGTTTGAGTTTCCACGTGCAAATATATTGTAATATGCCAGATTTTGGTCAGCCTCTTCTATACCTCAAGAGGTTTGCATTTGCTCACAGCCAGAGAAGCATCTCTGCAGCTGTTTGGATGCAAAATAATTACAAGCCCTCCAACAAAGCATTCCACCTTTACAGCACAGTCCCACAGACCATCCTGCCTGCCCTGATTCACAGGTAGTCAGCTTCAGTCCTGATGCACAGGCAGTTAGCCAATTAACTAAAAAGCCAAAGCAAACCAGAAGCAGCCTTGATCACGTCCTGGCAGTCTGGAACTGCACTCCTCGAAACACTCTGTGCCAAAGGGAGCGGAGGGAGGGCAGCACTGGCTCCACATTCGCTGGGATGCCAACCCCACGCCATGGCTCCTCTGGGAACACTACCCAGACACAGCTATGAAAAGTCTTCATAACTTAATTGCAAGTCCTGCAAGTCAGTTTACTTTCCAGTTGTATGTCCTTACTTGGTTGATTTTTTACAATCGCTTTCTTATGACTCTTACGCACCCATGGAAACAACGACAAGCAAGGGCTACTGTTTTGTTGAAGAGCTGGAAGACATCTGTGTGAAGGCAAGCCAAGTCCCTCCTCTTTCTTCTCTTATTCAAATATTAGATGAATAACAACATCAGCACTCGGAAAATGCTAAGCCCCTTGTCTCAACTAACCACTCAGAGGGCAAGATAACCTGCTTCTTGCAGGCTTAGTTTATTTGCCTAACATGTCTGAAGACACACAATACATTGTTTAAATCATGATCTAACACTCTACAGCCGTGAAGAGACAACAAAACCTCCCTTCAAATAACAGCCACAAAAGCTGTCAGACGCAGCCCTGCATATCAGCATAGTTTAGGAGCTAAGTGCATGCAAAAAACACTGTCCAAATTTGCACTTAGTGTTATTTTTATCCCACAGTTGAAATATCTGAAGATGAGTATTTTAATGCACTGGAATGAAATTTGACTGTTGAATGGAGAAAAAGAGATTTAAGGCACTTCCAGTACAACTTTTATATTTTGATCACTCAAATCCCTTCCTTAGCAACAAAACACAACAAAACATAAACACAGAGCTAATTTATTACCTATATCTTCATTGCTTAAGTTTCTTCTTTTCTCTGCTAGTCAGCTAAATGTGACAGAGCCCCAGAAGAAACAGCATTAGTCAGTGGCCTAAAGCAGAAGTGGCAGTAGAGGGGTCCCATCTGCTGAAGGTGCAGGGGTTTTTATTTATTTCTTCCTCTACCTGTGAAGAGGGGAATGTGGGAACACCGTGAAACCAATTACACCCGAGACATAACTGATAGAATCATAGAATCCTAGAATCATTCTGGTTGGAAGGGACCTCCAGGGTCATCAAGTCCAAGCTTTATCTCATCATATTCCTGACCATTAGACCATTAGACCATGGCCTCAAGTGCCTCATCAACCCGTTTGTTGAACACCCCCAGGGTGTTCAAAATGATGAAGTGCCAAGTCTCAGAAAACGCAATTAGGAATCAAATTTTGTAACATCTGCACACTTGTTTGTTAAGTTTGAATTTCTCCTGTTTTCCCAAGAGAAGTCACTGAGGATAGCTGGGAAAAGTCTGCTACGCAGGCAAGAGCTTTCGTGAAGAGAATATGTGAATTTCTGTCAAAATTCAATGATGTTAATTATTTATAACCTGAAGATGCTGACTGGCACTGAGTAACGTCAAGGAGTTTAAGATCTAAGAGAAAAGATCACTGCATGTGAAAATTCTGATAGATATTGGGAAATACCCCAGAGACTTCAATTCTCAAACGAGTCCTTCATCTCCAAAAATACACAGTAGTACTGTAAGCAGCATATAAATACTTCAGATGTAATCTACTCTAATTCCCTTCCCATTTCAACAGAGCAAATAACATGGAGCTGTATTTTGCAAAGACATCTGCAAAACATGTATATTGTCTTAAATAATTAAAAACACAGCCCTTAAAATGAGACAGTGACTGCACAGTAACTACACTAACTGTAACTGATGACAAAAAAGAATACCAGTAAATATGTTAAATTCTAATTTAAGCATTTGAATGTTAATACAAATCCCTATATTAAATACAAATAACAGGAACAGGGAAATCCTGTCTGCACTATGGAAAGAACTGCAGGAATAAATCAGCATTAGTTACAATCATGAAAGACCATGCTAAAAAACCTGACTTTATAACCAATGCACCACAACAGTAAAGCCTGAATGAACATTCTTCAGATAGCCATAGACCCTCATTAATTCTTTGCAAGACAACTGTGGTCAAAGGCTTTGTGTGCAAGACCCTCCAAACCCACACAATATTTGCATAGCAGTGACCTTCACACAATTTGATTAGCAACAAGATCCTGGTTTTAGTATAAAAACATCCCTGCTGTTTGCTAAAATTATAGATTGACATATACATTTCAGAACTAAAATAAACACAAATATTTAATTCACCACGATTTTTTGTTATTCCATTGTCAGAATGTAACTGCCCACGTCATATCAAGCACATTTACCATCAGGCACAGAAAACAGAGCAATGCTGAGTTAGACAGTAAAGAAGCTTCCTGGGAAAAGAAATCTCTTTTTGCTGGACTATATAGATAAATTGTAAAAAAATGCATGCCCAGCCAAGAATATGCAGTTTCAATGTCCGAAGTTTGGTGTTTTGTAACTAGAACTATAACAGAGGAAATAAAAATCAGCGTTCAGCTTTGCTTTGCCTTTTTTTCTAAACTAGGTTTTGCTTTCTCTCCAGCCTTCCCCTTTCTTTCCTGCAGTTACCACTTTCTCTGGTAACGTTAGGTGTCTAAACCAACTTGAGTGTCTTGGTTATTCTATGAAAGCAATCAGGCAAACACACGATGACAATATCTTTAACTGTATCCTCTGGTTACAATAATTGAAAAAAAAAAAGGAATTGTTGATTTAAGCCTTGTGACAGTCTGGTGGTATCCTAGGAAACCACAGCACAGAATCAAAGATCACTCTGCATGACAGCAGAGAATCAGATGAACATGGAAACAGGCTCAGGAGCTGTGAGCTGTACTTTACTTTTTCACTTCAAAATGCCCTTCAATTATGTCATAACACATCTGTTAATTAGTAAGAATATAGTTTTGGTACATGCTGTGTTAAAATTGCTGGTAATGCAAAAGTTCATCCACAGATGTGGCACAGAGAATACTGATGTGGCCTTAGTGAAAATGAGCACAGGAGAGCGATGCAGGTGCATTGAAAGCCGTGGCAGGTATCATGGTGCTGTCAGCAGCACATCACACCCATCCCTGCTGGAACACACAGGACCTGAGAGTGCCTCTGGCTTCAGGCAGATACTCTGGGGACACTCACGATCTGATTCAGCTCCTATTCACTACAATAGGAAAATAATAATGAATTTTCAGATGTGGGGTCAGATTCTTAACGAGGTTCAAAAAGATAAAAACTCAGCACCCCAGTGAGGTTTCCATGTGTGCTCATCAACCAGACTGGTTAACTGGGAGACGCAAGGAGAACATTTTATTTTTCAAATCACAACCTACTGAAGAAAATCTGCCAAGTGTAAAAAGACAGAAAACAAGAGTTGGAACAATATCCAGTGAGCACTGAAGAACAACCACAATAGATGCATATCAAAGACATGAATCCATATGCACTAAGAGCACAACACCCCACCAGCAAGGCAAATGCAAATGATGGAATAAATCACCTTGTAGAAAATACTCTTTGAGGAAAAGCAAAGGCACTGGTTTAAACCATTTCTTTTCTGTTTGCTTTATTGCCTATAAGCATTCCCTATGTAACAATCTGTACATACAGAAAACAAGAAAAAATGAAAAGAATGTGAGCTAAATTTAATTTTGTATATAATCAACAAAATTATAAAAATTAATTATCATAAAAATACACATTAAATAATTAAATGTTATAACTGGTTAAAATATGTATTAGTATGTGATAGCTGAACTTCAGTGCCTTTATATTTATGAATAACATTCAATTATATCTCAAGAGCTATAAATAAAGGTCAGTAATTGATATGGCACTTAATAATAACAGGTATTTGGAGATAACCCAGAGTTAATTAAAGTAATGCTTGTTCAGTTGGGTACAAGAACTTGCATTAACAAAACATTTTGGTTGAGACCCAAACTCATTGCTTTTGCGTGACCTTGTCAACTCCACAGCCAAGAGTGACTCCCCCCTGCCCCAAGCCTGTGGTGTGGGTACCAGGTGGTAAACTTTGGGTCCTTTCTGGGCAGCTGCCAGGACACCCAGCTTTGTCACGCCCCCGTGATTGTGTACAACTGCAATATTTGGAGAAATTCAGCCTCACACTGTAAGGTAACTCACTTGCTTCTCGTGTTGCCTTCACCTTGCCTTGGGAATTGCTGTTTTCCATTTTACTCCCAATTATTATCAGTTAAAATTGGAAAACTGTGGAAGCATTACGAAATGAATTGTCACTGCCTATGCTGAGGCAGTCTGTCACTCCAATTTAATCAGTACCCACCTGCTTTAAACAGTGTCTGCCCAACACAAAGCCCCCTCTCTCCTTAAAGTCACTCCTCACCATGTGACTCAAGAGCAACTCACGTTTCACACAGATGTTTTCAGAGTTGTGCCACCTGAGGCTCCTATCAGAACCTGGCTTCTTTCCTCAGCAACAACCCTTGTAACATACGTCTAGGAAGAGACTTCCTTGTCCTTCTCTGAGCTCTTTCTCTTCTTAGAAGATTCAGCTCTAGAGAACATGTATGGAGATTTTTGTTTTGTTTTAATCAGTTTGGCTGCATCCCAAGCCTTGTTTCAGACAGACTGGAATCCCACTCTGCCCTATGCAGAACAATAATGAACTGAAGTAGAATATCAGCTCCAAAGAACTTAGCTAAGAGACATAGAGACAAAAATCAGGAAGACGTGGGAAACCGAGGGAATTTGCCCAGTGGCACAGTATGGACTTCCCCACGGGCCCACTGCCTACACTCTTCTCTTCTTGGAAAATTTAATTCTCACGTCTTGCAGTATAACTACTGCCTTAAACAAAAGGAGTCCTCCTCTGTCCTCTACTCCTAGTACCTCTTTAAAACACTGCTGAGTGAAGAGGGTTAGCAAAGAGGCAATCCTGCCACCCTGTCCCTAAATGCCAAAGGTGCAATAATTCTCCTAAAGAAACCCTGCACGGGCCATAGTGAACCAAAGCCCTGCCAAGTATGTACTGAAACAGAAACACCTCTAGCTAGTTCTTCTCGCAGTTATCTTGAGCAGTGCTCTGGTTATTGACTATGTAGTCACATAAGCAATTTTCTCTCTTCAAAAGTAAATCCTCCCCAGGTCATACACAAGTGCTCAGTCACTCTGCATGGAAGCTGACTGTGAAGTTACCCTGGAGTTCCAGTCAACAAACTTGAAATGAGAACCTTTCTGCTTTCTTCCCTAAGAGGGAAGTGATAAACATCTGGTCTTTGAAAATTATTTTGTGATGTTTGGATTTTGTACCAGCAAACTACTCTCACACACTGTGCTATATCATCACATGATACTGTACTTTTCCAAGAAAAACCTAGTAAAATGAAAATACTTCATTACCATGAACTCTTGTTTCTTAAAAGTTACATAATTGCTGTGCAATCTCTTATAAGATCTTATTTATTTTACTTTTAATTATTCACTTCAATGAAAGGATTATTTCATAAAATAAATCTTTTCACTTTAAAAAAAACACAACTCTTTTTTTCTTCACTGTATATACTTTGTTTACCACTTGCCAAGCTGTTATTTCACATAGGTGAAAAGAAAACTGGACTAAACACATATGAAATAAACCATTGGCAAAGGAAGTGCAAGGACTTGCCATTGAGAAGATTATATTCACAAGAAACGCCTTTTACTTTTTCCAAAATCAACAAACATATTAAAAAAACCTACCCTCATAAAAAGGAAAAGATTTGTATGAAAGGAGAAGGGATTTTTAGGTAACTCTGAATTTCCAAGTTATTTAAATTACCCTCAGAAGACTCGCACGTTTCAATTGTATGTTCACTAAAACACCAGGGTAAATAAAGAAAATTATGAAGTACTTTTCTTATTCAGGTCCATATTTCCCATTTGTTTAGCAAGACTGAAAACTCCTGGTTACATCATCAACAATTCTGATTAGATTCTGTGGAAAGAGCACTTAAATTCTGCAGCTTTCATTAATTTTTATTCCATCTTGCTTAGCCCATAGCCCACAACATAACCTCTTTCAATCCGTAAGGCACACCGCATCTCCTTAATCTGAGGGATCAAGACAAAGAATTAATTTAAAAGCAGAGTTCTGACATACAGTCTGTGTGGTTCCCTGCACACAAATTGTTCATTTCAAGGCAGGAATTTGTTGCACACACAGTGTTTGCATCTCTCTGGTTCTCAGCTGTGGTAAAATATTGTTTTCAGCCAAATGCATGCTTGTAAAATTTTAAATTCAATTATTTCATTAAGTAGCTTTGTCTCACTGAACTTTCACAGATTCAGTTCCCAGAAAATTCTTCTAGGTGCAGATCTTCTAAAAGATGGAGTGCTAGCACACACAGGTTGGGGAAAAAAAGTACTGCAAAGCTGCTACCTAACTTCACTGTTCTAAAGAACTATTTTATGAATATAGTCATCATGTATATACTTTAGATTATCAATAATGTACTGCTAAGAATCAGATTAAATTATACCATCAGCTATTTCATGCTATTTCTTAGCCAGAACAGCTCAACTATGCAGTTAAGACGAGTTTACATTCCTTTCAGCTCAGCAACAGCCAAAATAAAAAATGACACACACATCCCTATGCAAAACTCACTGTAAAAATCATTTTAAAGCCAGTAATTCTCTTACAATTTTTCAAAACTTTACAGGTGAAAAAACAATGAAAATGACAAAAAAGCACACAAGAGCAAAAGCAAAACCTGGATAGGATTCAAGGATCCCCAATTGCTCCTTCTCTGCTAGAAATGCACATTCCTTCCTCAACCCAAAACAAAAATAAAAGATGTGAGAAGATTTATGACAAGTGAAACTGTCCTTTTATCCCTGTCACAACCACAAATTTGGGTTCAAACGTAGTTATTATGCAGAAAATCACACTTCCACAACATAGCACAAAATACTGTCAGATCACAATGCTTAAATGTCTTATTAGCAGAAATTGCTGCCTTTCAACTCTGCTTTTTCCTCACCCTTAGCAGCTCTCAGAAGACCCTAGCAGGTATAAACATGCTCCCTTTTAATTACAGAACTGGATTACTGTTGTAACTGATTCCCAGTTTCAGCAAATTATAATCAAGTACCCATTGTGCATAACAATCATTTAATGGCTGAAAAACCATAATAAAGCAAGCTTTAATGAAGAAAGCTGGAAACCTGCCAGGATTCTATGGCAGTGCACTCAAAACCAAAGAGCTACAATCTGTATTTAAGATTAAGAGAACCTTTTAATCCAGATGGCCAGAATTAAACAAGGCAGTGCAGGGAAATTTTGATCAAAAGCTTGTACAACATGAAAGTACCAAAATTCCCCCAGTAAACCACTGCTAATTATTTCAAACAGAGGTTGCATGTTCATTTTGTATTGTGAAGAACTTTGAGGAAAACACAGTATGAATGTGTTGCTTTCTCTGTGATCATTCACTTATCCACTAACTTTTTTGACGAAAGTGCAGAATGGTTTTGCAGCAAGAAATAAATTTGTTGGCATTTATTTGGGGAATTCTTTGGATAGTTACATAATAAAGTTTCAAAGGAATTTGCAAATTTAATTACAAATTATTGCATATCAGTATACACACAGGTTTGAGATACTGCTGAGTAAACCACTGCAACAGAAACTTGAAAGGGTCCTTAGTTTCAGTGTTGTATAATAATAGAGATGACACCCCAGTTTCAATTCACTCTCCTTTAATTCACTTGGAACTGCTGACATGCTTAGCAATGCTACCTCATCTCCGAGTCAGCAGAGGATGTGAGACCTCCTGTTTTGCATAAGCCCCACTCTGAAGGGACTGTTGGCCATTACAGACTTGTCAGTGGATGTGGGTGACTTACTGTGTGCTCCTGACAGCTCCATGAGTCAGAATAGTATCATCTGATATCAAGGGCATTTGCAGGCAGGGAAATGCTGAGTATTTCTAAATCCCTAAAATGAAAATTATTCTTTAGCAACTAAAAAGTAAAAATACCATTTTTCTGCTTCTGTGAGTTTTATATGAGCACCAGAGTGGAGAAGCATACATAGAAGACAATTCCTGCTCTATAATAAGAATTCCCATCTTTGCCAAGGTTTTTATGTTGATGAAATAAAACCTCTGTAAAATTCGTTAATGAATTAGAAATCACGGAGTCCAGGCAAGCCTGACTGTACATAAAACCAGCAACATTTTACCCTCCTAAAAACACCTAGCAAGAAGCCATTCTGTACATCTACTTACTCTGATGCTTACATCCATTTCTTTGATCTTTTTGTTGCCACAGTTACAAGTTAGGAATACTGATTCAGACAGAAAAACAAGGAATCCTCATGAGGCTCTTTGTTAACAGGGATGGTGGGCAATCCCAGTGCCTAGAGAGGAGTGTTGCTTCCCAGCATCCTGCTCCCTTCCTTAGCCTGTGAACATCAGAGCACCATCTGTCATTTCTGCATTCTGATGCTCTCTCTGTGCTGTTCTGGGGAACCAAGGTGTGATCTGGTTTTTGAGAGAGTGGCTTTCTGCTCTTCCTTAAGGTAGCTGGAAAGAGATCATTGGATCTTTGACTTGTATTTTTCCATTTTATAATTTTTGAGAGCAGTAACCCTTGAAAGTCTGCCAGGCTCCCTTCAATGAACAAGAACCTGCAACACCTGCTCGGTCTGTGTCTCTGTACTCATGTCCATAGTTATGCTCTACACTTGTGTTATCCATGCGCAGATACAGAAGGTGGCTTTGGTTACCTCTGCTAACCCATCTCCTGCTCCCAGCCACAGAACAAGGTCTGCCTGCACGGCCAGGGCAGCACAGCACAGCACTGTTTTTAACAGATTACAGGACTTGAGGAAAGCTTGCTGGGAGCATAAGTGATATACACAGGTTTGACAGGAGGGAGGGAATGGGCTGAAATGGGTGTGAAACCCTGGGCAACAGGTTCATACTGGCTGCATAGCTTTTCTCTACTTCTGAATGTTAGGTCACTTAGGGTTAATATTACTGACAGGAATTAAAATCAGAAAAAATATTGCGACAACTGAAGACGATCTGGATTAGAGGCTGTGCTGGTGATAACAGGATCTTCCAGATTACTTGCAGATTGAGCAGTAGAAAATAGATCTTGTCCAAAAGCAACAATGAGAGCTTTTATGGGCATGCAACTGCTGTCCCCTTGGGGCAATGTGCAATCCAGTGATGTTAATGCTCCCTTACCCCCAATTTTTCAAACAAGACTCTTCTGCAGTATCAACAACATTGAGGGTTTCTGCTGTACCAAGAGCTGCTGCTGTCATGGTAATGGTGCACTGGTTTATTGTGCCCAGAAAATAAGAACTGTCACTTGCCACAGTTTGCACACAGGGCAGGAAAAGCCAACACCAATGTAAATATTATTATGGTGGACTATTCATCAAAAACAGCCCTGAGAGAAGCAAGAAAAACAAAACAAAATCACATGTGAAATTTATTAATGAAAAATACAGAAGGAAAAACCAGCTGAGATCAAAATTGCCAAAATAATTGCACAAAGCAAAAAGAAGTAGAAATAGAGCAGCTGGCCTATGTAGCTGAACTATTCTGGCTCTTCTTACAAAACCCATGGAAATCAATGAAACTGTATCATACTTGGTCCTGTATCTGCACTTGCTAACTACAACAGCACTGACTCATGCGCCAAAGCTCTACTCTCTCTGCTGCTACAAGAGAACTCTTAGTATAATTAAGTTAAAAATTACAAAATACCATACTGAAATAAACATTGGAAAACAAATTATTATAAAATACTCATAAAAATGTCCCCCAAAATCCATGTATTGTTTACTTGTGGAATGCTTGCAATTGTTTTTTAAGGGAGTCATACAAATTCCTCCCCCATCAGGAGTCCATTCGTGGGGGCAGTGAATTTCCAGAGGACCTGATACTTTATACAACTCAGAGAAATATTTTTGGATACAAATTTTAAAAAATTATTTCAAACTAACATTTTTATTCCTTAAAATGAGCAAAGACTTGCTTACAACATAAACAATTAAAATAATAATAATAAAAAAATAGAACACAAGCCTTGTAACCTAAATACAATACCCATTGTCTGGACTTCCCTATTTCCATGTAGAACATCTGATTTTCATTTTGGATTAGAACATTCTGCTAAAATTACTAATATACTGGGACTTAATTTAATTTAATTGCAAAATTGCAAGACGAACAACTTCAGCTATGATCTGATCAGTGTTCCATAACTGAGCATCCACACTCTAACTCTGGAAACAGCAATTAAAATCTAATGTGGAATCCTAGCTGAAACAAGTCTTGATGATCTCAGAGGGAACAGCAGTTCTCATCGCAAAAGGACCACATGAAACTGGGATCCACTGGCAGCTTGTGTCACTGCTCAGCCAGGGAAAATCTGGCCAGCGACTTCATCTCTTTGTAATTCCAAGAACTTGCAGTATCTCTGTGAAGAGATACTCTAGTGCCAGAGATAAAAGTTAGACTTAAAGTGTGCCTAAGTGAGAGCAGTAACGACAAGCTTCCCTCTGGTATTTCACTGGCTGGGCTGCTCTGCTCACCCTACAAAACACAGAGATGTGGTTGAGTGTATGAACAGTGGGCAAGGGAAGGGGCTCCTTCTCCTTTGTGTTTGCGTGTGTGCGGGGTGCAAACGTATATGGGAATTGTTAGTAATGTCAACATGCTCCAGCTTGTAACAAAAGAACAAAGCATGTGACCTAAGCCTGACAACAGTTGTAATACAAAAAACTCCAGACTGCAATACAACAGATTTAGTGCAGCTTTTTCATGTGCTCCGCTCCTTTCCTGGAATTCTGGGGAAATAATAGCGTTATTTAGGAGACATGCACAAAATATAACATTAAAAAGAGCTCCAATAGGAAGTATAAAAAGCCCTAATACAAAGTCTTGACATAAAATGTATGGGCCAGAAACAGATGGACTTACTCAAGTCTGAACTCACTACTATTTCTGACAATGCATATAAAACATTTAAAAAAGACAGAAGTTGCTCTGCACCTAAGGCAGTCAGGATCATTATGGGATAACCTTAATTTTCCTTAGGAATCCATGAAATTACATTAACCAAACACTGGTCTTGAGCAGAAAGAAGTAAGACAAGGGAGGGGAAAAAAAAAGGGAAAGCAAACTTTTCCTATATAAATGTTAGTGTTTAAAAGGTAACTTTTAATGTTTAATTTTCAAATCCAGGAAGTTCCAGGACTTGGCAGCAGATGTGTACTAGAACAATACTCCAGGCACAAACTGTCCCCCAGGTGAGCAAGGCTGCTGACAAGGGGCAATGCACGGAAAGAATATTTCCCCAAAACGACTGTTAAATTACACCCAATACTTAACAGTCAGGGAAAACAGGTACTGACAATTCCTAATTGCTCAATAGCAATACAACTGTTGGGAGCTGCGTGTCTGTACAAGAAGAATGGGAAATCAGCCAGACTACCAAACAGACTTCACAGGTCAAAAAGCATAAACACTGCAGCAAGGCAATTGTGCTGGGAACCTAGAAAAGAGCATCCAGGCCACCTCACACACAGAGTAACTCCAGAAAACAAATGAAATGCAGTACTTGATCCTTAAGTACCAGTCTTTGTAAAGAACAGATTTAAATATTTTAATACAAACCAGAATAAATTTAAATATAGACCAGTTAACAGCTTCACAGCCACTACTAATGTAATTCATATAGCTTGTCAAGTAGCTGTTGAAAATGAAAGTGTTTGCAAGCATAAATGGAATAAATGCCACATTACTTATTTATCCAGATTACTGTGAAAGAAAAAATGATGGAACAAAAATTCTTTATTTGTTTTTAACATGACAATCTGCTCAGGAAAAGTGCAAGAAAGAACCATTTATGAACAGCAATTTTGTATGGCATTCGGCTAGAAAACCAAGTCCAATATTGAAAAGTAAATTGTATAGAAGCATTCCTGTGTCAGCTTACTACTACGATTATAATAAAATACTACAAATAGAATAGGAATCTAGTACTGTTTATTCAGAGAGTTTACCATGAAATAACATGAAGTAAGTTTGTAAATCTGGAATTTGAAAAGATTAACATTTTTATTTCAAATCATGCAGGCACACACTTAAAATAAAACACACAGATGATACAAAGTAGGCATTGAACACTAGCACAGACAGGTGTGAATCAGAGGAATTGCGGGGAGAAAAAGTGTTATGGTTAAACACAACAACACAGTTAAACACAAAGCAAGCTCCACATCGGGTTGAAGTAAGAGAATAAGACAGCAGAATTCATTGCTAAAGTGACAGTGATGATACATCTCGGAAACTAAAGCAATACTGAGAAAATTTCTAAAATAATGGGAACAGAAGGTTTAAACAAAACTATGTTGGAATAGGACTGGAGCATTTTATAGTAAACTGGAAAACACAATAGAAGGATGAAATGTTTTGAATACTTAAAAGAAAACATTTGTGGCTCATGAATGAAATAGTTCCATCTCCCAACAATAACGAAAAAATTGTCACAGCTAAAGGGAAACCAGGAAAGTATTTAAGAGAAAAAAAATAGTAACAGCGGTTTGCATAGTAACATCTGGGACTGTGTCAATATAAGCACAAGGGAGAGAATAAGAGCTGTCTTTGTCCACACAGTTTTAAAAATACCTTTGGGTGGAATACAGTGAGAAAAATTAGCTGAAAGCTTGCAAGACAAGATAAATTTCAGCTGGATTAACAGATTTTTCCTAATTGCCACTAATAATAATACTGGTGGGAGATCATTTCCATTCTTCCTTTCCGTCCTCCATCTCTAAAGACAGACAGAACTGACTGCCAGCATTTTAAGATTTTGATTCTGTGATGCCCTGTATAGCATGGAACAAGAAATTACAAGTTAATATTCTCCAGTGCAATGTGGAACACAGGTTTAACAAGTCAGCATGCAACACTTCAGCCCAGAAAACACCTTCCACACGGCTGGCTCTGCAGACACTCCTTCACCCTCTAAATGATAAGACACAAGCATTCCCAACACGAAGTGTTCAGGCCAGTCAGGTGAGTTGGTTTGTTTTGTGAACAGTGCTCACACAGTTCTGAGTGATCCTCCTCAGTGCTTCCCTCCCCACCTACAAGCACCGTGCTGGGGTGCCTCCAGTGCACTGCACCGCACACTGCCCCACACTGCTGAAAACCCAGTTGTTTGGGTAGGCTGGGACAGAAACCACACCTGACTTTTCATTACATTAAAAAAAATAACCCCAACAGCATACTGTTAGCAGGAGTTAATATATCACTTTCAAATTCTCTGGTGTACGTTGAGCACGTCACCCCAAGAAACTGTACAACATGCACCTGGGCTCTTCACTCTCTGCTGTATCTACCCAGGGGTTCACCCCACAGCCACAAGAGCTGTACTTCAAAAGGTACAGAAGACAACACGTATGAAAAATTACAGGATTTATTCTGCAGAGGAATGATTTATTTAGGCTGAAAGCTTAATTTACTCATCAGACATTATTTGAAGAGGAAAAAAACCCCAAACACTTGATCATGGAATAGTCAGATAGGAACCTATTCCAGCTTTTGATGTAGTTTTGTCCCAAATTTGAAGTCAAGACGACTGGGAAAGAACTTTTCCAATTTACTAAAATCCAACCTCATACTGGATTTCATCCAGGTCTATACCTCAAAGGCAAAAGGGACTTAGTCATATTTTTACATAACTAAATTCCTGAGTCACATTACAGAGGGGAGTCAAATGAAACTCCAGAACAATTTCTTTCATTACATATTTTCCTGTTATAGTATTGCTTGTAAGAAACAAATGTTGTAAGACTATTTCAAAACTCAAAAGCCTTTCATCATTGGTTATTGCTCATTGCTCATTCCTCATTCAGATTTACTAATAGTCACATTAATACACATAACACTAATTCCGTGTTGCAGTAACAAGCAAATGATGCCTGCTCACCAAACTATCAATACCCAATATATAATTTGCAATTAACCAGCTGGTAAAATAATAATTGTTTGGAAGCATCTTTGCAGTACTACAGACTTCATATAACGGAATGGAATGCAGATGTCTAGAAAAAGTTACTGAATGTCACAGTAGTCTCTGAGCTGGGTTAATGAACAGTGTTAAAACACAGCTAGTTTCATACAGTTGAGATTAATGGAACGATCAAATCGACGTGATGTGCATTCACTGAACTCTTAATTCACATAAAAAAGCAGTCCAGCACACCACAGTGCTGTTGTGAATTTATATTTCATTGTCTCTTCTAATTACACTAACCGTGACTAAATTCTGGAGATGCTGCAGAAAAAAGCCAAATTTAAGTCCTTTGTTTCTAAAGCCACATTTCCCCACTTCCTCTTTGCCTGGGGCTTGCAATCTCTGTTCTTCCAAACTTCTCTATGCCCCTCAAACTCCGAACATTTAAAACTCAGTCAGCCTACCAAGCATTTTAACAAGCTCCAGACCACTTTCAAACTACACAAGTTGCCAGCCCCTTTGTCCCCAGGAGAGCACAGCTTAGATTTGTGATGGTACTCAGTTCTTGTCATGCTCAGGCACTGGCACTGCTCTCACTGATCCTCGTGCTTCCTCCTTACATCTTTGCAGATCCTGCTCTCACCAACGTTTGTCTCCAAGCTCCAGACCACAGACACCACGCAAACACAACAGACCATGCCCTCTCACACACAGGAACAATAAGTCATTTAAGAAACAGGCTTAAATTGGTGTCTTGCTCATGTCAATTCTGATGCACATCACTCCAGTTATAAAGAATATGAATTTCATTCCTCAGTGCAATTGCTCTATTTAGTACTTTCTGTAAATTATCTGGCATTCTGAGACACAAAGAATACTAGAGTAAAACTCACCATTCGCTCAGCATCAGTTAAAAGTTGTCAAACCTGCTGATTAATTTAATCAGCATTTATTGTGCTTCATTAATTCTAGATCTAAATGTTTTCAACAAAATAATGAAGCTATATATAACTCAAAGTGGCAGCGCCTATAAATCCTTCAAGCCTTTGGCAACTACTTTAATCCAAAGTAATCATGTTTCCTTGTATAACAAGTCTTGTGATGTCTGTAATAGCATCTCACTATAGTAACGACAGTCTTGATGTTGCAGCTCTCCTGAATGCCTGAAGTATTAACCAGATCCCAGATTTAAATACGAAATTAGAGCACTCCTGATAGTCTTCCTGAAACAGATATGCCCACCAGAGCCCCCCACAGAATTTTAAAAGCAGTACAATGGGGATCATGACTGTGAAGTTGGTTTTGATACTGGAGCCAAGCATTGCATCTTTCTGGTTATTGCTCTACTCTGTTACCTCATCCCTGTGCATTAAAATAACATTTCTAAATAGGCAGCCTACGCTGTAAGCAATTTTCTCTGCCACAAGTTCTTTCCTTTTGCTTTTGAACAGAAGAGAGAAAAAAAACCACCCCACTTTATAACCAGAAAGGACAGCAGATGTTATGGAAGAGCTGGGAACACCGTTCTCCTTCGAAAGCAAAAGACTTAATGATCCCAAAATTATTTTTTTCAAAATAGAAATTTCTTTAGGAAAACAAAATTTTTCTCTTTCATAAGTAAGCTTAAATCCTAGCAGTATTCCAAATACACTTTGTTTTTTAGTAGTGTCCTGAAAACTCATGTAGCATCCTCCACCAGTTATTAATTATGAAGATAAGGATGTTACTAATGCCACATTACAAAAAGTGATTTTTTTTTTAATGACCAACCTTTTTTTTTATGACCAATCTTGAGTTTAACCTCACTTAGAGGAAAATCATGTTTGTGACCTTTATGCCTTAATCTAACTAAAAATATATTTAACAGCAAGTATTACCTCCTTTCCCCAAATCTCCCATAACCATCTCTAATTTCCACTGTACAAAAAGAAAATCAAGTCAGGTCCTTGAACTTTATCAATGTTTTAGCTATAACCAAGATTTTACTTTGAGTAATCCAAATATAAGCTGCAAGCATAAATCTACATATTTAACACATTAAACATTATTAAATTACATGTTAAATATCTTAATAATTTGACCCAAAATCTAAACTAGATTAAACCCAGAAAGCAGAAATATCAAAAGAGCAGCCCCAACCAACACAAAGTCCAAAATGCCAAAAAAGTCAGGGTTTAAAGTATTTTAGTACCCATCTGAAAGTGTGAGTTGTGTTTTACAGTTTGGACTAGAGCCAAAGGCTGTCCCCAGTTAATCCATCCCCCTCTTTGGGGAACCAAGGACAGCTGGAGAAGATGATGGCCATATCAATATCCATGCGTGCTGCTGTCACGAGTGCGCGCTAGCACAGTTGGACAAATTCACGGAGTATATATAATTCAGTACAGAATTCCCTCCTAGGAGCTCGCCTGTTCCATTGTGCCACCAGAGAAAATGTGAAGTATTGTGAGAGCAGTAAGAAAGCCTAAACTCTGGATGTTCTTTAGAATACTGCCATGACTGCCTGCAATGATAAAGTTAAAATAGACCGCCAGCAGTCATTCACATATGAAAGCTACAACAGATGTTCTTTAATTCTTCATCTGAATGAACCTCAGTCATCTAGTTTCCACAATTCTTTTTAGTATTTCTTATAGTGAGCCAAAGTTATGCGAGGAGGCTTCTTTTGGAGGCTGGAAATAACATTTTACTTTGCATTTGTCCCTTCTTTGTCCATTATGTTTTTAAATTCTACTAAGAATTAAAATCAACCTTCAATTTCATGATTGTCTGTCCCTGAGAACACATACAAGATATCGGAATTTATTAGATATAAGACTATTGCCTGTGGAGAAAGAGATTAAACTCATTTCAGTGATATACTCTACCAGTCAACTCTATTCTTTCAAAAACACGAGCACAGTAATCACAGGTACAGCAGCAGAGCACAGTGTTTCCACTGCTCCAGTACGCGCCCTGTGTGGCAGAGGCAGATCCAGAGATTAGGGCACATAAATCACTCACCCAGGAAGACAAAAGTCTACACAATTGCCAACTAATATGAAATACATGTTTTTACAAGGGCTATCCAAAGAAATAGTGGGAATAATGAGTCATAGGATAGCAAGCTTCATATACTACAGTTACTCACAGTGAGAAGCAAAAGGGAAGTATAACTTAGATGATTGTTTTTTAAAATAATCAAGAAGCATTAGCAAAACCAGCTGTTGCACTGTAACAATTTTAAATAGTTTTGTTATTGCCTTCATATTCTCTTCCAGTAGTAGTTTTTCTCCTTTCTTTTTAACTTGCATTTTGGGTTTGCTGTTGTTGGCACGCTGTCTCAGTAGACACAAGATAAATAAACTTTTCAACATCATAAACCCTTTTAAAACTGTATCTCTTAACCCCTATCCCCTTGAGAGGCTGGAAAATAATTACTTAATTCTCTACAGGTTTACTTGTGCATCTCTTCTCTATGCCTGTGACTTTTCTTTCTTCTTTAGTTACAACAAAATAAACAAGCATCTTAGTAGTTATCTCCATCTAAATCACAGTTTGTATATTTTCCTTAACTATGTATTTTTTGTATTTATTGAGTAACCTACATAATTTCACACTTAACTTGCAGGACATCAAATTCATTGTCAGATATGCTTGAGTCAGTACTTAAAATTGCAGAAATTTATTTCATGTACAGTAAGTACTTAAAACAGAACCCATATTTTAAGATGACCAGGTACTAATGTGCTTGCACATACAGAATATTTCTCCAAATTTATTTCTATAATCTCACTGCTTTAAGTTCAATAGTTTTATTATGTTTACTTCTGTGTTTTAACTGGAATGAGTCAATTTACTTCTCACCTCAATTTTCTATGAGAGTCACGTGCCATTAAATAATCATTTTGCAACATTTTACACTTCAGTAAGAGGACAGCATCTATATGTATATCTTCATACACAGAGATTTCAGCATAACTCCTACACACAGTCTTAAGGGTTCCCTGAACTCACAGAAGGACTGAAACACGCATTGGTACATGGTGCTTTACCCGAGGACACTGCTCTGGAGGATCTCCAAGGACAGAGAGTTCCCAAACTCTCTGGGCAACCTTTAATCAAATGTGAAGTCTCATATATGTAACTATTCTCTACTGAAAACCAATGATTACATGCAAAATTTGATTTTTATTTTTCACATTCTCAAAGAGTATCAGAACTTCCAACAAGGTCTAAGGACTCACATTTGGCCTTCTGTGACAAAGTGCTAATGAGTTGAGAAAGTTAAAGGCAAAACTAGGAATGTTTGCTTCATATATATTCTTACTGCTGTTTTAGCTGTGATTTGCACTTCATACTAAGGCTTGTGGCGCAACCTAACCTTAAGAGGATGCTGTTAGATTTCAAGCTCTAGCATTCTCCCCTTATCAAAGCCATTCATGTTTATCCAGTAAAACTGCATTACATTTATGTTGCTGCATAACAATTAAATTGCTTCAAAAATCATCATCACATCCCAAGAAAGACAAAAGTTTTACTGTATATGAAAACAACACAACAAACTCGGTAACTCAGAAGCTGCTCTTGCTTCATGAAATATTACATGTGAAGGACAATTTCAGTGTCCTACACTCAGTACCAAGAGAACGCAACAACTCATTGCTAATCTGAAGCACGTCAATTAATACCTGGGGTGGGGTTTTTAAAGGTTGAGAGACCAAGAAAGCAGAAACTCACCCTAAACCTTTTTTTTAAAAAAAGTTATGTTCCTCAAACATAAAACCCAAACCTTTTTCTCTGGGCAAAATTTTTATTGTATGCATAACACTACAGACTTTTCTTCTCCTTCATGAGGTCAGATGCAACTTTCAGTTGCAAGGAGATAACTTTCCACTAGTTTGCCCTTAAATCAGCTAAGAGAAGTTACTGCTAAGGAAAAATTATCACTTAAGTGATAAGATAAGCAATCCTTATCTTCTCAGGCACAAATAGGCTAAAACTGGAATAAAACCTGGGTTTTAACTATGGAATTGGTCGTTAATTTTTATCACTCCTCAGCTATCAGGTGGTCTCTCCAGGACTCCAGCCAATTCCATAAAAACAAGTACGTTGCGTAGCAGATTTCAGTTGGAAGCCAAGTTATAATGTGTTCAAGAAAAAGATGTTGTAAAAAGGAAACTTCAGGAGAACCTGAACTAGAGTAAGGCAAAGGAAATACCAGAACTTTGTAGAGGTGTTCACTAAAGTGAAAATACTAGGAAAATATTCAGAACCAAACAGAATGAAAACTCCGGCCCATAAGACCTAGGTTAGTACTAATTTTAAAGCTTATTCAAATTTGCCTGTTTTATAAATCTCTGCAAAATTAGTGTCAACTTTAGCCAACAATATTTGCATTATAGTAGCAATATGGATGTAAATCTTTGAACAATCACACTGGTAAAAATATTCCATACTTCATAAAGAAAGAAACCCTAAGACTGTGAAAATTTGAGTAGTAGTTTACAAAGGGTTTTCCATATGAGATTTCCACATAGGACTAGGTCTTAATGTTCATGTTTTGTTATTAAAATTTGTGAGGCTTAATTTCCTCTGATTGTCAGGTGAATGTGAATTAGCAATCACTGGCATTAAAGAGAAGTTGTGGCAAATCTGCATGACTTTTCAACAACTCTTCGCATCACAGTCAACTTCATTTATTACCACTTACCAGTTCCACCTATATTTACAGGAAAATCAGAAGTATACGAAGCTGGAAAAAAAGCTACTGCTGTTTGTACAGAAAGGTCCTGTAGTCAAAATTACATGTTGACAATAACAGAATACCAATGCACTTGGTATATGTGATAATTGACTGCACAAGTTCTCTTGCACAACTCTACCATAAATGCCTTAAGAGAAGTTTGAGGGACATCTCCAGTGCAAACATAGAATGTCAGAAGAATGCAAACACAGTTAACAATTAAATACTCTTGTGGACAACATCTAACGCTCTACAAGATGAACAGAGTACATTAACAACTGGGGGATGGAGTGCATTCGTACATAATAGAGTAACTCAATTAACATTCAAACGTTCAACAGTTCAGTGAATGCAGAAGCAGACTTGCCTCAAGAAATTCATAGCACCTTTGGGTAAGGCTACAACAGTATGTGTTTATTGAAATCTGCATCTGGTAGTGATTTGTCCAGCAGCAAACTTTTTTTTTTTACTCCAATGATCTACAGGGGCCAATATACTCTGCAACTGTTCGCTTGCACTAGGATGCCCATTGTATAATTTATGTTCTTAATTATAAAACAAAGTTTATCAGCATGTTTGTCTGTGTTGTTTAGTTTCTTATTCTTCACATGAGAATAAAAGAATGCATCTTGAACAGCCTACTCATTCTTCATTCTAACAAAATATACTGGAATGGAAGAGATTTAATCTCTAAATTATTTTACTTCTCCCTTCTTTACAGAAGATTTTTCCTTTAGAGAAAAAGGAGTCAACGCAGTTTGAAAATCATTCTAGAAGATAATTACTCCCCTTCCCTCATCATCACCCCCTCAAAAAAAAAATCTAAAAAAAAAAATTAAATCCTAATTTGCTGAATGCTGTTTCAGTAATGCTATACCTCATTCTAAATTGTGGCCTAGCCCAAAAGGCACTGTTGTTTTTATAAAACCTCCCCTGCAAAAATGAAGTAGACATTTTGGTAAATGCAACTCTTGTCCTCACCACTTGTCTCATAATAAACCCCACAAGGAAGGAAAACTGATGAGAGCTAGGGCAAAGAAAAAGTCAGCATCCAGGGAAGAGAAAGAAAGGAGGATGAAAGCCCTGACCCAAGATCACAGTTCTGGCTCCAGATACACACTTGCTCCCTCTCAGTAGTTCAAGCATTAATTCATGAACTTCATTTTCTTGCTTAGTGACTAACCTTTCTTCACTAGAATTCCAGCAGGGGAGTTGTGTTCTTAAGACAGACACAGTCTTCCCAGGTCACTTCAGGAATGATGATCATTCCAAAACCAGTATTTGGAGCATCAGACAAAGAAGCTGAGAGCAGGACACATTAAGACATTCTTTCTACAGGAACAAGATCATAATCACTTGATGATTCTCCTTTTTTTTAATCACATACCAATAGTTAGTGCTGCAGTTACAGAGAAAACCAGATCCCCTCCCAGTTAAATAATTACTTTTTTATGATAGAACCATAAAATGAACCTCTCATCAGTGCAGATTACCAAAATGTTAGAAAGTTATTCCCCAAAAGCTCCAGGGGTTTTTGAACCCAATGCCATGAGACACAGAGTACTCTGACACGATTTTTGTTTTTATCTACATGTTCTTGCTCCTGTCTTCATTAAATGATGTGACTTCAGTGGCATTTAATTCCATTAAATCTTACCAGGATTACAGCCAGGTCTTCCTTACTGACCTGGCAAAGCAGGCACTGACAGGAATCAAGGACTACCTGAACCTTTGCAAGTGGAACATGACAGGACCAGGTACAATACCTTCTGCACACTTCTATCAGTTTGCTCTTGCCTAAGACCTTGAAGCCACGGAAAAACCAAATCCATTGAAAATATCAAATAATATCATGGTATTCAAAAGAGAAAAATATGGTGTTTTGATTTAACGTCACAGGGAGATGAGGATTTGACAGCAGCCATTTGAACAGCTAAAATACTCTCTTTCAGACAGATGCAGAGGGGTAACAAAGCAGGTGATGGGTAGATAGCTTTGAGTCAATATTCAAATAAAGCAAACCCAAAATCCGTGAAGCATTTTCTATGTCAAGGCAGCTGGACAGCTCAATATTAGGATAATATAAATAAATACAAGTACTGTAGAATAATGTTGAAAAATTACAAATTACAATATGTAGTACGACCTCTTTTTTTACATATATCAGGGTACTCTCTTCATATACACACAGTAATGAAAGAGTGAAAGGTAGACTTCCATACTACTGTTACTGTCTGCTACCATGTTTTTTGATGCTTGTTTCCTCTACTATAAACTCTGCTCTTGTATTAAATATGAAACTATTTAAATATAAATATAAGAAATATAAATAATAGAAATATAAAATTAGTAGCACTCATTTTAACTTCTCAGTGACAGATTGCTGAAGTGCACAGCAGAGAACGTGGAGAAGTTATTTTAGCATTTTAAGCAAGATAAGAAGCTTGAGTATTAAATCTACTACAGGTTTAAAGTGGCTCTCACTAGCCAGGTAACAAATACCTCTCTCAAACACATGGTTAGTGTAGTAAAGTACTAGTCCTCTTCTAGACAGAAAGAAGTGGAAATAGAGTACAAGGAGAGAGCAGACTACAAGCCAAAAACATTTGGATCCAATTATGAAGAAAGATTTTAGGATCTCAGTGTGTAACTCCCCACGAATGCCAAGGTGTGAGACCCCTAGAAAATGAGGCCAGAACTTACAGGAAGTTCATGTTTGTAACTCCACTGGTTTGAAGTGGCACACAACTTCAGTGGTTCCATACCAGTTTTTAGGCATGGTTGTTCAGCATTGCTTTACCTTAAACCTCTGGATAATCATTAGGGGGACAGAGGAAAAGCACTTTGCAAAACTATCTCCATGGGGAACCCAGCTATTTTTTTAACTCCTTTGACCACCGTTACCTTTAGATTATATAGGATTACATTTTGTGCCTGGATTATCAGTTTTTCTCTGTTCCTGCTGATGGTGCACTCAAGATAGTACCTCCTTACTTAGATACAGGGCAGGTGAAATGCAAACATGGAAAATTATACAGCAATATATTATATTATTAATAGATGACATAATAGAAATTACATTATGGGAATATTTACCATGGTGATGGTGTTGTGCTGCATTTACAGACGCTTCACGCCCTGTCTGAGTTAACTGCAAGAAACCACTCTTTTTCAGTCCTCCCTTACCACATGTGACAGTTTTCTCCTTAACTGCTTAAAAATGTTGTCAATAATTTTTACGAATCCTTCAGAGCTGTCAGATTGCTGAAGCCCTCAGTGCCACAGGACGGTGTGCCTAGATTCTGGCGATGCTTTAGAAGTACCAAGTCCCTACTCACTAGATCAGCCATTTCAGTTACACAAGTAATTTGTAACTTCTTTACCTTCTCATGTCACACACCAGCAAAGAAATTATGCCAGCACATTGACCCTGCTCAGTCATATTAATTCCTTGTGATGGGTTATTACATTACATGTGAAAATTGGGGGTATGTCTTCTGCCTTATGGAAGACAATAGTAAAAAAATGTAATGAAGTGTACTGAGTTCCTTAGAAGCATGATTCGCTTCTAAAGACATCAACAAAACAATTTTTCAGATGTACTGCTTCAGTGCAGCAACTCACTTCGAAAATTTGAGTGCTATGTTCTTCATTAACTAAAAACATTCTAAAATCACAAATAAAATACAATTTAATATCATTTATTATTATGGCACAAACTGAAGCATTACTCAATCAGTTCAAACACTCCTTGTTTAGGTATTGATCCAATGAGAGCAATTAAAATAATTCATACAAAAGAAAACTGGTGTCCCTTTGCAACTGTACCTGAGGTGCTGTCATTGTTAAAACTGGAAACATCAGAAAGAACCAACACTGAGCCCTCTTGGTAGGGAACGTCTGATGCTGAGCAGCACTAACCTGATCAGTACTGTTTATAGAGAGGACAGACAGTCCTGAATTATTACCTACACAAGCCAGTACTCAAAGCTGCACATACATTATACAGAACACAGACTAAACAGTAATGCTACAGCAGCTCCACAGCACCTGGAAAGGTGCTATATTGCTGAGGCTGATTTTTTTTACAGCTCATATAAAAAGAGGCACTTACTACTATTTGTTGCATAGCTTTTTCCCCTCACATAAAAACTGATGAGATTATAAGTTTATTCATAGCAGTACTTTCCATTTTATAGCTATGCAACATTTACTGTGAAATTTTATAGTTTAGATTTAAACTCTATCAATGTTTTGGCACAGCAATTCACAGTTTAATACATTAAAAATTTTCAAAAATCGCCATCTGTTGCTAACCCAAATGCCATTATTCCATTTCTTTCAGTGGTTTTAGTCTAAAATTTTTCCATATATTTGAAACTTCAAACAAAAAAGACAGCTTGATATCAACAGCAGCTTAAATGAAGATATTTACACTGAATAGTCATCATTTGTCTATCCCTGCCCCAAGTATTAATGCTTACATTTGACTTTGCAGAGTTGCATTGAATTTGACTAATAACTATACAAGTTTAATAAATCTATCTATCTATGCAGCTAATCAGTAGCACCTTTTATTGAAGGGTATTTCTCATGTTTTTGAGGCAGGGTCACAGAGGATGTCTATGACAATGTAGATTTATTCACTTGAAGTGACACGGGTGGTGTTTCTATAGCTGTCATCGCTTTTAAAATCTCTCTTTGGAATTCAAATGTTAATGAGGGCTGACTGACAAAGATATGTTTGCCACTGTAAAACTCCAAGCTCTGGTCTTGGAGAACTCTCAGCTCAGAAGGTTGGCAGGCTCTCATCCTCCAGATCTTCCTTGAAGCATTCCTGTGGTACGGTACGCTCAAAGAACTCATTCCATTCTGCAAAACCCTACCATCAACTGCTCTTCCCCCTCCTTTCCCTGGGCTTCAAGTAAGCAGAATGACTGCATGTGCCCCCCCAGTTCTGAAGGGACAAATAGATGTTTATTCCAGTACATTGTGAAACATCAGTGTTTGTGCACATCGGTTGCTGATGTAAGCCCTAGGAAAAGCATTTGAGTGTTATTATATTCGACATATTCAGTATTATTATATTCAATAATAACTGAAGTTATCAGTAAAGTTATCAGGGGAAAGACAAAGAGATCATGTTCTGGTACGAAATAGAGGAAACACTTCACAGATATTTCTGAATTCTTCAAAGAGCACCATAAAAGATCAGCATAAAGACCATCCTTGGGCTTGTACAAAGGCTGTAAAACTCAGTAGGAACTGTTCTGTGCCGATGTAACAATTACTTCTCCTTGGCAAAAGTTCAGCAGCAGAAATGCCATAGATTTAGCAGAACATTGTGGTGAAGGACAGACTTAGAAATCTATTTTAGGCACGTAGTAGCACAGCACAATAGCGAGAATGCATTGGGAATTCACATACATTTTAAAATCTACTGTAACTGAGACTCATTTCTCATTTGGACTGTGGTTTTTTGCAGAAAAAAATGACTGTTATTCAAAGATCTGGAAAATACAGCTTGATGAATGAAGAAAAATGATGACTCTAATTGACATCATGAGAATACTCCAAAAGGAAAAAACAACCCGCCTCCTGAAAGAGGACAGATTAAACTCTTAATCTCCTAAGAAAGAGATTCTAGGGCAGGCCTGAATCTGTCAAAGTGAATTTCTCCTGAAACGCACCAGATTAAAAACATGAAGGAAAACAAAAATGCTCACAGACACAGAAAAGTCTCAAATATTCATTTTGGTCTGCCCTTCGGTAGTGTTTTTTGTAGGAAATTTTTGTAACATCAAGTAAATTAAATTCTGAATACTGCTTGGTTCACAGAAAAAAATGTTAAGTTAAATAATTTACTATTATAATATTGTTGAGGTTGGGTTTTCCTGTTTTGTTTGGAGGTTTTTTAGCTATTCGTATGTTATTGTTTCAGCATCAAATACATTGCATAATATAATGCAGAATCAGAAACAAGCAGGGTATTTTTAATAGCAAAGCATGTTGGAAATTCTGAATTTTCTTCCAAATTTGGATAAGCACGAAGTTCACTTTTAATACCAGCTGCCTATTACACAACTAAGCCCTGTTCCTCAAGAAATGGTTGAAAAAATGGTCAGGCACAAACTTCAAATAAGTGCAGAATCAGAGTAAAAACCAGTTTTCTAGATTTTCTCCTATTCAAAGAGCTCAAAGCATTTTACTGGTGTGCTTTGATTTGTTTTGGTTTTTTGTTGTTGTTTTTTGTTTTTTTAATTAATCCTACCCTTTTGTAGGGTAAGAGTTCTAATCTGCATTGTTTGGGATCCAGCAAAGCAGCAGAGCAAGGGGATCTCAACAATAGCAAAGAGGGTTCATTCATTGACCACAAGAACTCGCCACAGAAACTAGAGATGCTGTGGATCACATTGCAAGAGACAAAAAACCTGAAGTACAAAATTACTAAAGTCCAAAACATGAGACATCACTATCTGCTGGCAACACCACCTAACATCTATAATCACATTCAGAAACACGAACTCTGCTCTGGATCTGATTTCTTCCAAAGTTCTTTATGATCCTCTTCGATTGCAGGAGTTGTACCACTTCTTGCATATTAATCAGTCATAAAACAAAGTTTTATTTCATTTATGCATTTCATGATTTTCTTTCATCCCGATGAAAGCAGGAAGTATAGTAAAGCATCCTAAACTTCCAGGTAATTCAGTAATTCAAATCCAAAGCAAGAAAGTATATTTATACTTGGGTCTTATTAAGAATAGAAAGAAATTGAGTATCTGTACGTCTGAAAATGGGTATAGCTGAAAAAGCCTTGTATAGAAATTCAACTACACATCCTATGTGAATCCATGCACAAATTTCACTTTACCATTATTATCACTCCACCTACTGCTGCAGCTCAATAGATGCTGCACTCCCGGTGGTTTCAAGAGCACTTACGTATGTTCAGGTAAGGATAAGCCTGATTGCTGTGCTTAATTGGGCCTTGAGGAACAGTGGCACTTGTTTCTGAAGGAAAAGGCCAACAATAAAATGAGTACCCTTAAAGGAGCTCCTTAGAAAATCTTACAGAAGGGACTGGTTCTTCCGCAACCATGGAACAATCCTGGCTATGGGGTTTATTAATTTGTCAGTTTTTACTTCCAGAAGTGTGGCACATCAGTAAAATTTCATCTTTTAACCCCAAGCAGTCGAGTGCATGTAAGGACAGCTCTCATTTAGACTGGATTAACTCCAAAGAGCTCTCCACACCAGCACAAGCCTACCCGCTCTGCAGGGTTCAGTCTGATGCACCGTGGCAGGGAAAGCCATTGGTTTGAGAGATGCATGGTGACACACAACCACCATGGGGCAGCTCAGCCAAGCTCTGAACTGAACTCACTCAGCTGTGGGTTGTTCTGTCTCCAAACCAACACCTCCAGTTGCTGATCAGTAACTCCAGAGATGCACAGGCTTGCTTTAGTTTAAGCCCCGCTCTTAAACTTCACTACGCTTTGAACAAGCAGCAAGTTAGAAAGTTCAGGAGAGAGGAGACAAAGTGATCTGGAAAACAGAAGTGCAATTTTGAAGCGAGCTTGGGCAGCTCCCAGAGTGAACTGTATCCAGGGGAAACCAGGCCCAAGTGCTGATGTGGGAGTTCCCCACAGCGGCTCTTGGCCTTCAAAGCCATGCGTGTCATCAGGGGCTGGACACAAATATCTCCCTGGTATTGAAACAACAAAAAATGTTCCACAGGACCGAAATTAAAGCCAGATGTGGAAAAAGCAGATGCTTGGAATTTACTGTCATTTCAAGATAGAATAGAAACATTTGCTAATTTTATTATTTACTGAGTAAACTGGCATGCTAAGGAAGTCATGCAGAACATTTATAATTTCCTGATGCATCTCGTGTTAAAGGAATAAGCCCTGCCATTAGCATCAAATTTGAACCACAAACTGAATGTCTGGTGTGATTACTCTGGTTACACACTGAAGTATGATTATATCCTTATCAGACATTTTAAAAACACAGGGTGAAGTATGTCAAGAGGGTATTAATACTTAGGTCAACAGCACAGCACTGGAAGAGGAAATTGGACAATGCAAGTTCAAAAGATATTTAGTAAGTGAAGTTTTCCATATCTTACTGCAAATTGTACTGCCTCAACCCAGGCAAACACAGTCTGTGCTGAGCATGAAGGGAAGGTACTGTTCTTGTGGAAGCTTCAGGCCATCCAGAAATGTTCCACTTAACACAGTCAGCCCCTCTCATGGACCATGCATGACTTAGCCAGAATCTCTTTTAAGCAACTCAAAACTTAGGAGCAATTTTTTAGAATTAGTTTAGTCTATAGATCATTAAAATACTTATAAATACACACGTCATGAAAGCAGCTAAGTGCTTGTTAGGTGAATTAACAACAACAACAAAGGTTAAGTGTGTGATTCAACTTGAGATGCAGGAAGCACAAAACCAGCATGACAAAACCTCTAGTTTTTCTGACCACAACACACATTCTGAGCAAAATACTCAATTAAATGCTCCTAATGAATCGACATTCAAAGAGAGATCATTTTAAAAAAAGAACAAGATTGAGTATTTTCCCTATCAAATGCAAGTTTATTAGCCCAATATCAGTGATTTTATATATGGAATTACATAATTATGACTTCACTGCAGTAAATTTGAAGTTGGATGACACATAGCTTTAAAAGTCTATTTTCATTACAGTGGAGCAATGGCACTGGTCAAATTCTACTACATAAGAGGAAAGGAAAATCTTTAGTTACTAGAAGCCATCTTTATGGTCTCCAAACCCAACAATCATCTACAAAATCTTGAAGAGTTTGAGTGCAGAAAGGCAAGCAACTTCTCAACAGAACAATCAAATAATCTAATTACCAAAATAGGCCATAGATGTCTTACGAAACCTCTCTCATTGCTTTTGTTGAAGTTTTTAGAATGCCATGTATCAAGAATACCTCAAGTCAACCTAAAAAGCACTGATCCTAACAAATCTAAGGCCTCCATTTTAGAGAACACATTCTGTCAACAGCAGCTCAAAAGTAGCTAGAAACCTGAAAAGCCATTTTGCAGTCTTCCAACTCAGCCATAGAAATTGCACCATTTTTCTAATGGTATTAGAAAATTCTAATTCTAATACAATTTTCCTAATTGTATTAGAAAAATGAGCTTAAAATACAAGAACAATTCACCAGAAAATATACTAAAAGCTCTCCTGTGCACCTAAAATTTAAACTAAAAATTTAAACTAAAACATTTAAACTGTGCACCTAAACTGCCCCTGATTATGTCCTGAGGGAGTAGGAGAGGACAACAAAACCACCTCTTTATTTTTCAGAGTCAACAGTGGCAGCACATAACACCAGAATAGGTCTTTTAATCCAACTAACGCAAGCATGCTCCAGAATCTGCAAAAAATCTGCCTGTGGGACCTTACTGTCCATAAACACAAACTTTATCAAGACTGATAAAACAGATGAGTTTTTACAAAAATACAGCAATCAGGGAAGCAACCAATAAAAATGGCTGGTTCCATGGTAGTTGGGCTAATTTTAATGCATTAGCCTTGCAAATATTTTGTACGTCAGCTTTTCCACCCATGAGCAATGATTTCACCTCCTAAACCTCACTGTTGAACCCGAAGATTTTTGAAAGCACATTAATGCCATTTTTTATGTTAAACTTTGAACTTCAGTAAGTTGCAATAAACTCACACCAGACTACGTTGTGTAAAGAGTATTGAGAACTTTAAACCAAACACCTGTATACCTTCTGAAGCTGCAAAAGAGATTTATTTAATAATATCTGCAAAATAGTAGATTCCTAACTAGGGCTACTGTTTTTAATTCTCTAATTAGCAGACTAGACACTTGTTAGCAGCCTGGAAGACATGGATGGCAATCGGACTACAATCGCTCTTACTGCCCATGAGTAGCACCTGGTAAAGGGTATTTGTTTCCTTATATATATATAGAAATATATATATATTAATATATATATGTATTTTTATATATATATATAAATAAATTTTTTTTCTAGGTATCACCAGGCTGATTTAAGAATGCATCGGGTATCTCATGGTTTAAGGTCTCCAGCATCTGCTCCAATTACTTTAAAAGGTTAAAACATGAAACAGAGAGCCAAGTCATCATTATCCCCACAACCTTATTAAGCAACACTGCTGAGCCACTTCCAGCTGAAAAAACAGCTATGCCATTTGCACAGGCTACAGTAACTGAATAATCACTTCTCAAGGCCAACTTTGGAAACATCCATATCATACGATTACACCAAAATTAAATTATAGATGTAGAATAGCACAGACATTTGCAGATGGAGTAAGGATTACAAAACACTATTAAATACAAAATTAAGACAGATTCTGTTTCATTTTTTATGGGATAAACTCAACATGGCAGCTCTTTAGACAAGGTTATCACCCATGAGATCAAAACATACCCCAATTTCATTCCACATTACAACTTTGCCACTAGGCAAATAAATAGCATTGTTTTCCCCATACTGTAATTCATCAAGCAGTACAATATTTACATGTGAGATTGACCTAAAATGGTAATGGATTTCCTTATATGACGTAACACAAGTCACTTGCTTTCTGTAAAAGAAATACTTGAAAACTCAGATATAAAAATTTATGATTAACTTAAGAGAATGTCTAACCTACCCAGGAACCTGGGTAAATGATGTGGGTTTTTAGCTACCATGTCTCCCTCTCTTCAGTACTTGTGCACAGCACTTGTAATGCCTGCACAAACTGCATTTACACTGCCAGTGAAACACACCCTAAAGACAACAGACAGGAACTTTCCTGATATAAATTCAGAACTGTCAAGCAACAACTGTCCCTTAAAATGTTTCTGCAGTTTCACAAAATGTGACAACAATAAAATGACTAATAATGATAGTGCTACACATGCCTAACTGGCTGTCAGCGTGCCTCCCATCATCTTCTCTCTCATACCCAATGGTATTTATTATTCTATAACATTAAGAGGGCGTGTAATATCTCAGTGGATGGAATACACACATGGCTTGTGTAAATCATCCTGTAAATCAAATACCACTGCTCGATTCTATCAGTGATCCATCGAACCACTTGGTTATCCAGCTGAACTTAAAACCAGGCACCCTTTACTGCCACCTCTTTGTTCTTAACAGCCAAAGTGTATTTTCTTACCTCAGCAGCCTGCGTCTCCTGGTGTAATAAAGTCAGACCTGTCAAGTCTTCCAAGAAGGAATGCGAAGAATTAAAAACTTTAGCTAGGAAATTAAACCCTTCTCGCTCGTATTGCTCAAGGACCTGTCAAAAAAACAAACAGAAAAGGGTTTCAAATAAGATGCCCATAATGTGATTCACCATCACATTTTGCTCACAAAATAAAAGTACAATCTTTCTGCACACTCAGAAAATGAGTCCATATTGTAAACAGGTAAAAACTACAGCGAAAAGAATCACCACTTTTCCCAACTCAATTTCTAAAGTGGGGAAAGGCGGAGGGAAAGGGGAAGAGAAGTGAGCTTTAAGACTTCCTGGATTAAACGTATTTTTAAATTTATAACAAGACAGATTATATGGCAAGAAGAAAAACTTAGTTTCAAAGTCATGAAAGGAGCATTTCAGTTACATGAAACACAGTAAAAGACTGTTCCAAGGTATCAGTTCAGGGAAAGAACCGTGCTGGGACAGACTGAAAAATTCTCCGAGCCAGTGTCCAAGTCCAACATTGTCCCAGTCTCCAGAGGTTCTTGGGTCTGAGACTATTGTACCTTAGAGCACCCTCTGTTTTTCTACTCTGATTTTCCCAGTCTACCTTTTATTTTGAGAATCTTAAAGACTCCTACAAGAATTGTGAGGAAAGTTTTAGCCTACGTGCCTCTCAACCCCCTGATCATGAAGAATTTTATTTCATGCAGCTTTAGCTTGAACAACTCCTTGACAGGCTGATTTCAATCAAGGGTGATGGAGACTGAGGAAAGGAAAGATAAATGCCACAGATGAACAAGATTCTGCAAGTTTTGTGAAAGCAGGTGGCAAGAACATGGAAGGAACTTATGATAGAGCAATCCCAGTATCCATTGGTTTCCTATTTGTGTTCCGAGCTCTACCACTGATCATTTAACACCCTGCTCTGCTGCACCCGTCTCACAGACAGTGCTTCATCTATGAAACTGCACATCTGCCCAAAACCTTTTTCTGTGAAAGCTAGAGTTATGATCCTTTCTAAAACCCAGGGTCTGCAAAAGCCAGCCCCTCTCCCAGCTGATCATTCTGATGATCTACTCCTGTCTCTCACCCTCCCAGCCACCTATGCTGTTCCTGTGTATTTAAACCCCATGCATGTCCTAAGTCCCTGCATGGGTCCTTCCTTACCACACCAGTTTTTAAAAAGCAACATTGCATTGCTCTTATATCACACTTTTCAGAAACACAGCCTGTGCAGACAGTGGGGTATAGCTGTACTTGAAGAAAATTCCAACATAAGCCAAACACTTACTAAACACCAGAGAATCCACAAACAACTGCATCTCTGTAATTGCCCAGCCATGGGAAAGCACCAAAATCAGCCATTGGGATATGGCTGCTGGACTCCTGTGCTCAAAGACATACCTCATTTTTCATTCTCTGATGTATACAGTTCCAAAAACCCCACAATACTGTGCCCATCCATGCCTTCTTACTGCTTATCTGTACAAATTATATGCATCAGTTACCTCTCTTTTTAGTTGATCTCATTTTAGTGTAGTTCTTGCAGAACAAGTGTGAACAGAACACAGAAAGTTCTTTCACACAGAGCACTTGCAGGGGCTGTGGACAACCTTTCCTTCACTGCATATTCTGCCTTATTCTGGGAGCCAAGCATTCAGAGAAATTTGTACAGTTTATGTAATCCTTAAACATATCCACTCTTACTGGACAGACGAGTTGCCCACAGCCAGTGGAATTCATTCCCTCTGGAAAAAAAGAAAAAACCCACCCTGGAAGGACTGTGGCTTGTTCTATTGTGAAACAGGCAACTCGGGCAAGTGGGCTGCGTTCCAAGGTTTAAAAATGAACAGCCAGCCCCAAAGAAGCCACTCACCCTTCTCTGCACCACAGGGGGGGAGATGGGGGACAGACAATTGTTTCTTTATGAATTCATCTAACTCAACCAAAATCACAATTTACTCTTAAAAATTTTACTCTTTTCTAGTTTAACAGTTCCTAAAGGTTCCTAACGTAACAGTTCCTAAAATAACCTTTGCATTGAGGAATTTTAAATCTGTGGGAACGTGCACAGCCCAGCAGCACCTTTCAGCAGAACACGTCCAGTGACTTCTTGCATTGAGTCACATAGGAATTCAAGCTCACTGAAAAATACATTTGTATTTAGCTGACAGACTGTAAGTTTCCTGGTAAAATCAGACAGGGACCTGTGCTCAGATCTTCATGCAAGGTGTCCACCTAGCAGCAAAATTACCCACTGCATACACAAGTGTCAGAAAAACACAAAAGCAACCGAAACACAACTATAAAGAGGAAGACTACAAACTATGACAAACATTTGGCACCTTCTTGACCACACTTCACACTTCTAACACAAATAAATAAAAACTGCATGTCATGTGCTCTTACTGAATCTGGAGAAATTGTTTGAAGATTCATTTTGCCCTACGTGGGGTTTTGTGTGTTTGTGCAATGACCCATAAACATAATCAGAAATTTTAAAAGCAAAAAAGGTAAGAAAAAAAGAGATTTTAAAAATGGTTAGGAACATTTATTTGGGATTTTCTTGTTGTTTTTTATTCCTGAGAAAAACACACCAAGACAAACTCATCTGACTGTGACGAGAACTGAACAACTTCAGCATCCCATTTGAGATGTGTCCTCTTAACAGTACCCATTATACATATTGTGAAATTGCACTGAGGATATATACATCCATCTAATGACTAGTCTGTGTTTCAAAATTCTAATAAAACAACCAGATGTGCACAAGTCTCTTGCATCTGGCTCTTTGTGAAACACTATATAGACATCAACTTACAAACTTGGATTACGTTCACAGCCCTGCCTGCACATAGCCCTCAAAGCTATCAGCATTATCAAATGTGTTGCTATTGCTTCCATTTGTTGGAACCACAAGACAGAGCTTACGAGACATCTTTTTAGGGATGTAAGCCAGGCTATGGTTCATTGGACCACTGAAACAATATATAGCCTATACACAATGAAACCACAGCCTTACTCTAGAATATTACAGCACATCAAAGAAATGCAGGGACAACAACGAGAAAACATTTTGGTCTCTTCCCAGTGAGTGGTAAAAATTGCTAAAAGTAGTAAACTACCTTGGGAAATGCAAATATTAGGAAAAGAGCTGGGCACTGAGTGTAACCTTACTATATATGAGAAGTCTACCAAGAAGCCTTTAAATCTGGTTGGTTTTGTTACTCAGCTAACTATGCCGTGGTCCTCAGTTCCAAAGAACTGTGACTCAAGCCTGACATGAGAATTTCCAGGTATTGCTTCCTCGGTGTGCCAGGGTGCTCTGTATAAAGTGCCCTGCTTTATTTCAGAGGTGTGCTTAACCTTTCTGTATTCCTTGCCATAGCTATAAATGAACTCTTACGTACCCACACAAAGCACATGTTTACACTGACATCCACAATGTCTAGGATTAGTTTTGGATGAATCACCTGGAAGAACTTTCATTAAATCCAAGTGCCTTTGTATCATGATTAGCACAGAACAGAGTAGGAAGTGTCCCATTAAATGTCTTTTAAAATATTAGTAAAAAATTCACATTAATAAAATAAGAGCACAGAACTATGAGCTGAAATAATTTTTGGATCTAGTGAATTGTAGCTTTTTTTAAAAAAAAACTGGCCAGAAACGATACACATTAATATGACCAAATCTACTACTTTAATGGAAAAATTTCAACATTTGTTTTCCCCCTGTAGGAACTCCATCATGTCACACTGCTAGGCTTCCCACGGCACTGCAATAGTAAATCTAGGTTAAGGTTACAAATCTGACTATAGATACAGGACCTTACACTTAAACCTAGAGCACAACATACAGAATATTTTTTTTTGTATTAGCACCCACAGAAGCCTGAAAAACTTCATCAAAAAGTGCCCATGCTGATTGCAATGACTTGCTTTTTATAGTGGGAACAGCCTGCTGAACAGAAGTGCTTGTTAACTAGTTTTAAAACAGAAGTTCCAGCACATGGCCCAGAGAACAACGTATCAGGGAGCCCAGGAATGACCTGGCAGCACGACTCAGTTTGCTCCCTGAGCAGCAGTTGTACCAGTAAAGAGGGCAAACACTATAATGAAATCCTTTTAATGCAGGCAGCAATTGCAAGAACATTTTGTCACTTTCAGGGACTTTAATTTGCTATTCAGATGATTAAAACTTTACAATAAATACCATGAAAGAGATAAACACCATTCATTTGCCCACATCTAACCCTTACTACACAAGTTCAGTAATAACTGCCCTCTGATAAATGCAACATGGCCTATATTTGTCCAGTAGCCACTGGACATACCTTAAAAAGAAAAAAGCACGAGGCAAAATAAAGCTCATCTCAAATTCCTATGCCAGGAGACCACACAGGAATACTCCGCAGGTCATCAGGAATAAAGCCAGCCAGACATCAAATAGGCACAACATAATTCTAAAAAATGTTTCCAGATTTAATAAGTGCCCAGTTTGTTGCCGTGTGGAAGGGAAATTTTCCCCCATTTAATCATGTCCAGCAGAGTCCAGAGGCCCGTGGTTGGCACGAGTTTGCTTTTCAGTTCTCACCAATTCCCTTTGCTGCTAACACCATACGTGGAACCAGTATGATCATGCTGAGTAACAGCTTCACAGGAAGACAAGTATTTGAGAGACGTTATGATTTTTATTATTATTATTGATCTCCAATTGGTTACTATCTGACCACAGAAGTAAAGAATCCCTCGTGGAGTTTTCCTGGAGATGCCCATGTCCCTGTCCCGTCAGCCAGCGACACGGCGCTATGTAGCAATTCATTCTCTCCAGCAGAAAAAGCTTCAAAGCAGCAGCAAAGAGAACCAGAAGAGTAGAACTCTTCTGGCCAGCAAGGCAAGCTGGAGCAATGCAGATTTACTAGGGAGCTCTTCTCTTTTCTTCACTTGCAGGTCACTTCTCAGTGCTCTGGAGGGGAATTCAAGCCGCACACGTTCTGTATGCCACCACATCTGTAACAAACACTGCCCGGAGAGCTCCCAACCCACACTCCTGTCTCACACATGGAAATCTCCTCACACGTTGGCACTGTCATCTCAGCTCCCATCTCCATTTCACAGAGCCAGAGCTCCAACTGATTTTTCACATGATGGCATTTTAATAGAACAAATGACTCTGTGCAGGCACATTATCACAACAGGGACAAGTGAATGTATTGCTAAAGCCTTTTGTGACAATGATACACACTAGCCCATTTTATTAGCAAGCTTTTAATTCTTGTCTGTTTACTGAAGGAAAAAACCAAATCTCATGGTAGGAGAAAAAAAATAGAGGCCTAGAGTAAAAGAACTTGTTTTGAAATGAGAAACAGATGTGCAGCCTTGGTGTTATATTCTTTTTAATAGCATTCTTCACAAAGAAGTCTCAATTGCTGGGTAGAAAGGCCTTCGGAAAGAGAATCTGGCTCCAGGATTGCTTTACAGCATAGAAGTTAATATATGGTTAAGTAAAAATACAAAAAAGAAACTCCTGTTCCCAACATCCTGGCCACTGGTGTCAAACTGGCTCACATTTTATGCCTCACTTCTGTCACATAATTTTTAAACTTTCTACCAGTATTTAAATTTGTTTTGGCTTTTTTGTTTTCTAAGCAGCTAGCATCAGTAGAGCCTGAAGCACTGTTGTTTACTTTCCAGGAAAAACAAAATAAGAAATGAATGCTCCCAGATGCATTGTTTACCCTAAATAAGATGTGTAGCCTACCCCCAAACCCACACCGGTGCCGTGTTTCACACTCCTCCTGGCTTCAAACACTCCCCACTCAGAACAGACAGTATCCTCCCCCTCCCCGCCCTGCCTCCCCCCACCAAACATCTCAAAGTCAGAAAAATTCCAAACTTCAATGTCCTGTTTAGGAAACTTGCCTAGATATGTGTTTGCTCACTGCTAACTCTGCAGTTACCCCCGGCCATGCAGAATGAACAGAGAACTCCAGCGAGCGTGAGCATGCTGAAAGGGACATTTCAGACCCAATAGCTGCTTGGAAAATAAGGGAGACACATAAAATCTTGCCAGTTAAACTCTTCAATGCTCAATGGATCTGCTATTAGAACTGTTTAGTAGACAGACTACAGTGCTGTGCAGAATTCTCTAAGTGAGCAGAGTGAGAGGAAGCAGATGAGGCACTGGGACCTTGGGCCAGGCAGCGGCACAGGCAGCACTGCCAAGGTTCCAAACCTCCCCACGAGCCCCGTAACTCTGGCTTCCTTAGAAACCCCAGCACCCAGACCCTTGTCTTTCCACGGAGTTCTCAATTTTTATTGTCATTTGGTCCTAAAAAGTTGTAAAGAAAAGCCAATAAGGCGATCCTGCAATGCACCTATGAAAAAGAATGGAACAGAACTGAGCTTCTCTGAGGATCACACAATGGTTTTTCAGGGGCTCAGTCCATGACGTTAGAACAGGGAAGTCAGACATGACAGCAGGGATGGCTCCCAAGACACTTCACCTTTGGGTAACACTCCCAGCATTATCTATCTGAATGTGTGTATGAATGGTCACACACCCTTGTGTGTTCACACTCAACCAAGTCTTCAGAACCAGACCATAAAACACAGTTCTGCAGAAGGCTGTGTTCCAGGTGCGAGCTGAAGAAGGCTGCTCTGAAAGTACTGCAATGCTATAAACCACCAGGCAAAAATGGCATCACTTTTGGCTAATGTCCAGATAATTAAAACACCCTCTGCATACAGAACTTTCTCCTTACCTGCCCACAGTCAGAATTCAAAATGAAAGCAAATCAGTATAAAACCTTAATTAATCCAAGTACAATATGCTGAAAATTCACTGAAGACAGAACTGGGGTTATTGAGCCTGGAGAAGAGGAGACTGAGAGGAGACCTTACTGCTCTCTACAACTACCTAAAGGGAGGCTGTAGTGAGGCTGGGGTTGGTCTCTTCTCCCCAATTGCTGATGACAGGACGAGAGGAAATGGCCTCAAGTTCCATCAGGGGAAGTTTAGGTTGGAGATTAGGAAGAAGTTCTTTCCTGAGAGGGTGGTTGGGCACTGGAATGGGCTGCCCAGGGAGGTGGTGGAGTCACCGTCCCTGGGGGTGTTCAACAAATGGGTTGATGAGGCACTTGAGGCCATGGTCTGATGGTCTGATGGTTAGGAATATGATAGGATAAAGGTTGGACTTGATGGCCCTGGAGGTCCCTTCCAACCAGAATGATTCTATGATTCTATGATTGCTGTTTTCATTTAGAGTAGGAATGTGGTCATACAAATGTGTTTTGTCTGTTGTTATTACCTACAGTGATTTTTAATTGCAATGGACAGAAAATGGAGTATCAGATTACTGAAGAATAGGCCCTGAAAGGTATCAACAAGATTTTTTGAATTTAGGACTTTTCAGTTTCATCTTTTCAACAGTGAAAGGAGGAAAGTACAGTTCTTAGAAATTTAAGAGATGTCAGTTTAAGCATGGTCTAGTCAACATGAAGTTCTTGGGAACTGTATGATTCTGAGCTTTTCTGAAATAACCTCGATGTGTTTTATATACAAGCAAACATATGAATTGATAGACCAGTGATACAGACAAGACTGCAAGGGTTTTATTTTAGGTACTCTTTCCTTTCTAAAATACAGGGTGTTTCAAAATGGTGGACCCAATTTCAAAGCATCTTGCCATTGAAACTGGGTCCATCTTTTAGACACATGCTGTATTTCTCACAAATTATTTTAAGCATTATGGCATCTTCAGATTACAGTCAAGGTAAGGACTTCCTACTGGACAGTGTACAAGTTTCAGGTGTTCCCTATCTGAAAGCATTAGTAAATAGAAGTGAAGAGAAAGAAAGGGTTAAAGAGAGAGGGAGAGTAGAAGAAAATAAACATATCCATTTTAGAGACTGGAAAGAGAGGAACAAAGGAGTTTTCAAGTATACAATATCATTAGATCATCTGTCCTGACCTCTTTTAATACACGGGTATATCCTTCAGTCACCTAATAGCCATCTCTTGCTCACTCCACATTTCACACTTGACAGATATTTACAACTTTATTTATCCCCATGCTGCTTCCTGTCCAAAATTTATGCTGATTAGCTCATCAGCAGTTACAACATTTTTGGCTCCAGTTCATCCTGGCGTTAGTCACTACTGCACAGTGACTGCAGAAAGCCCTTCTCTTCCCCAGTCACAATACCACAACAGTTAAAAATAGGAAGGTATTAAAAAGTTACCTGGGACAAGAGGCAGTACCCATCCCTCTAATCTCATGAGATTAAAAATATAACTGAAATAAAAGTAAACTATGTATCATTTAAATATTACAGTCTAACATTTCAGCATAATTGAAATGAGATTATAATAAAACAAGTTCTATTTGCAAATTGTTTAGGGGAAAAAATAACCAGACTCTCACATCATCACCGAGCTCCACGAGACAACCATTACAAAACCTGATGGTAGCAGAGAGGAACATGGATGGATTGCCATTCTTTCATGGCTACCTGTTGGCTTTAGTTATTGTCAAATGCACACAGTGCTGCACTGTATAAACCTGAAGTACTTATCTGCCAAAATTATCAATGCAGAAGAGTGCTTCAGACCATCACCCTGCATGCCTGAAAGTGTTGATTCACCTGATCTAGACTCTAACCTTCATGCAGCCCTGTTCAAGTGAGCTCAGTTTCTCTCACACACACTCTAACAACTGACAGCACTCTGCACAGAGCTGATGGATGTGAACGAGTGTTACCACTTACTGCACTAAGTATCTCAACATACTGAATGACTTTTTTAATAGTCACTAATATTAAGGAATTGTATAAGATCCAGCCAGGAACATGTGGACTTTATTTTTGGTTTTTTTTTTTTTTTACTTAAAGTGATTCCTTCGCTTACAAATCAAAAAGTCTAAGCAGGAATGGTAGACATGAAGCACACTGTGCCTGTATTTCCTTTGAGGAATATGCACTGAATCCTTGAAATAACTGAACAGTAGAGAAAGGAATAGCAGGCCTTAGGTTGCAAGCATGCAAAAACCTTACAGAAGTAAAAAGAAGAGTTACAAATCACTCATATCCAGCAAAATGAACAACTGACCTTTTGAGTTCCAGACAGAAACCTACGGAATTAAGTCTGAGCTGTCTGTACATCCAGCAATGGTAGGATGAACGCCACCACCATACCATCACCTGATGTTGTATGGTCCCAGTTTTTATCCAGTTCAGTATTCTCCAACTTCATTTCTGTAATTCTCATATGAGAGTCTGGCAGCAGGTATATTTTTTAAGTCGAAATATTTTAGTTCAGGTTTTTTTTTTACTGAAACAAAAAGAATTCTGTAACAGCTTCACAGAGAGATGACAAGACAGCATTAGGGTCCTGTTAGAATAAATAATAAAAATGGTATTCTAGGCATAGTTAGATATTGAACATGTCAATACCAGAAAACTGTGGTGATGCTGTCTCTTTCCTACTGCTCGATAGTCCTCTACTTTGTACTAACTGTAGTGAAAATGAAATTGAATTGGAGGAAGAAGAAATATTGAAAAAACAAAACAAATTCTAAATCCCATAGAATCTAATTTAAATGCAACAGAAATACAAACTGTCAGGAATATGAATCAATTGGTTTTATCAATGGCAGGTTTCTTCCCCTTACAAACAGTATTTTAAAGTTAGTTAAAAATAGGAAAATTCATCTTATTCATGGTGCAGAAACCGTATTATGAGTGTAGTATTTTCACATAAAGACTTCACTTACTATTTTTTTTTTGCTCAGATAATACAGATTTCTATTTAAGAAGGACTTCATAAACCATTCTCTCTCCCACTTACAACTGCTTACAATAACATCCTTCATCCATTTAAGATCACTGAACAATTACCAGAACATATTTTTACTTCTTTTAATGCTATTTAACTTGGAGACAAGTAAACTAAACACCATGGACCAGCCAGTCACACCAGCTGCTTCTTGGACCAAATTCTGGGATTCTCTGTAACAGAGCTTTGATTCTACTATCTAACATGGTACGCTGCCACATCAGCACAAATCGACATGCTATTTCACTTAAACATCAGGAAACACTTAACAATTTCACCAAATATAAGAAACACGGACTAACAAAATTGTTTGTTTTCTTCTCATAATGTGAAAGTGTGTTACTTATTACTAAAAGAGGGCTTTTTAATCTAGCAACTTTACTATTCTGAAACCAAAAGTAGCAACAACAGAATTGCTGATTTTCTGGAGAAAAAGGAAAAGAATAAAACAAGTTTCAGAGAGTTGTATGTCCTTTGTTCTTTTTTTCACCCTTCCTCTTTCTCTCTCCCTCTCCAGAACCTTCTTAATCATGAAATCAGCAGAGTTCAAAGCTCCTATTGCAAAGAGCACAACAGTGAAGAATGGCTCCTAAACACACTCTGCAGTAAACCTTAGTTACCTGCTCCTTTGTGCCATGAAGACAAGACCCCAAACCATAATGATTTAGGGAGGAATGTTGGTTTACTTTGTTATTTAAACACATTTTCTATGCCAAGTTGCATTTAAACTCCCTAAGGTTTCATCTGTCATCTAGGAAGAAGTCTTCTGTGGTGAAGACAAATGGATTGGCTAAAGACAATTATCTTAGGATAAGGTGCTGGGTAATAGAAACTGGTTTTGCTCAGCCAAACATGAAAGATGCAAACCTCCAGTTTTCAACATTTAAATACAGACACAAACACCCACACTCAACCAACCGTTTTAGCACTGCACACACAGCTGCTGGCTTCTGAGAGGCTACATCTACCTATCCCGGGGGTCAGGAGTTTTGGAAACGTGTCCTCCTCTGAGCCCTGAATGCACAGCAAATCCTCACCCATGTGAAAGTACTTGGGTGGGTGGTTAGCCTCACAAGAAAAAAAAATGATCTTTTACTTTTTATAAACTATGTCAAATCTTAACACAGATAAGTACATTAACAACATAAGCTAAAATGGAATAAAGTCTCCCCGATTCATTGTGCAAAAGCACGCTAGTTTCTTCACCTTAAGAGAAATAGTACATAATAACAGCAATAAATGTGTCCCTGCTGTATCTCCAACTGAATTACAACAGAGAATGAGAGAGTAGTGATAAAGAAAAAAAAAAGCCTCCTGAATTCTTTTATACTCACTACATTCATCTGAATTGAAGAAAACATAACAAAACAATAAATGGATTAAGAAGCTATTTCACAGATTGGATAAAAGTTGAAATGAAGACACAGTAGAATGGCTAAAAGCAATTGTTCAATAAAGATTTCTAGCATCTTCATGTCTGGGGGAGGGGAGGAAAAGTAAACACTGCCAGCAGCAGTAGTGGTTAAGGTTTGAACTATCCTTCCTGTGATCTGACTGAATTTTAAACAACCCTACCCAACCCTACCTCTCTTTAGTACCAGAAGAAAAAAAAGAAACAAAACTTGATGCTTTACCTCTTCTTTTTTTAAAAAAAATCCTCTCTCCTGTTGATTTGGGAACTGTTTGGTGTCAATAGTCCACGTTATCTATTGAACATCAATAAATCTGCATCTTACAACTCTGAGTAAGTGCTGGAACACATTCATCATTTTCACTCTTACCATCTAGCCATAACAGGGCTAAGACACAGGAATGACAACCTGCTCCCCGAGTTTTGGTGAGTGGTGTGATTTAACATTGAACACAAACATGTTCTACCTTTGCCCATGTTCCTTTCATTTACAGCCTTTCTTGTGGAGCTGTTACGTGCAAGGCTGTTTCCTTGGCACTGCTGCCTGTACACAGGAGTAGCTACAGTCATCCACTCACCATGGACTGAGCAAAGAGTCACAGGATGTAACTTTGCACTGAACTACACACACTTAACATAATGCACTTTTTTTCAGATATAGGACAAAGAGCTCTCTCCCACCTTACTAGATTCCAGTGTTGTTGGATTTTCAAGTTGCATATTCCAGTGATCACCCATCCTGTCTGCACAGACACCTCCCTGAATACACCACAGATTCCACACACTTTTCTCTGCTCCCAAAATAGGATATTTAATGTTACTTTTAAGATTTCTGGGGTTCTTGATCACATTTGTCCTCTTCTAACAGAAGAAAATTCCATCATAACGGTCATATTACCATGGTCATCATTTCTTAGCACACATCAGAGCTTTCTCCTGTTAGCATCCTTTTACTTGGGACAATCTACATTAGATTTTGTTTAATTTATAATAAAAATTCAGTATTTTTGAAATAGTAAGACCAGGCATTAGTTTCAAGAGTGTGCATCTTTCAAGCCATCAGTAGTAAAATCATCCTCACTTGGACTAACTTTGAAAATATATATTATTTTCATTGATACCCAGAGAGGTAAAGACTGCTTGAGATTTCAGAAGTTATGGGCAAGATAATCCTGCCTCCTGCTCCCCCCTACTTAAAATGACATTTTTTCAAAGAGGAAAACCAAAAGTGACAAATTTCTGTAAATCACTTTTCATAAAGCAATTTTCTATGTCACCTCAAGAGGAAGAGAAGTATTACATTTAACTCAGTCTGCTGAAAATATGCCTAGGTATATTAATGATGCATTCTTTAAGTCTGAAGGAAATCTATCCAATATTAATACAGAGGCTGCACTGTACATAGACGTGTCGAATGTTAACATATGTAAATTCAGGAAATAAGCAAAGTTATAAATGGATTCAGTTACACAGACTCAATGTTTCAGCACAGCCACAGAAACAACTCTCTCTAAACATTCTTCTGAATTTTTGCAGCGTTCATTCCTGAAGGACAAACATTTCTCCCCGTTTCCTCCATTATTTCTGCAAGCTATGCAAGAGTTAGCTTTTTTAGTACAGCAAAGACCAAGGCTTTTTTTCCCCCTTGACTTATACATCTCTATTTAACATCATCACAATATTTGAACTGAGAAATATAAAAAGATTAAAAGCAATTTCACTGACAGATCTTGCAATATGCAAGAAAGCTGGGAGAAAGCAGACGTGACAGTCTTTTCTCAGTGCAGCTTGGGCAAATGTGAAAGGTCTTGCTGCAATCAAAATAAAAATGATCTTAACTGAAAAACATCAGCAAGTTACTGAATAGTGCAGGTTAGTGTCATAACTGATGGGACCCTTTTAAAGTAAAACGCATGCAAAGCAGTTAGCAGATGCGAACAATAAAAGCATTGTTACGTCTACATGATGTTAGATTTCAAGACTGAAACACTCATAAATATCTTATGCAACACAGGCACTTAGTAAATGTCAGAGCAGAAGTGTTTAATGTATTCCTGGGATGTTAAAAAGGAAAAACATCTGCAAGGGTAGGGAAACATCTTGACTGGAAACAGAAATTGTAACAGAGTGCCTGGAATACCATCCCTGATCCTGGTGTCCACCCCTTCATGAAATGCAATGAAACTGCAAAACATTTAAAGGTAAAGCAGTAAAGGGACCCAGTGGTTAAAAAACTATCACTTAAGCAGCTCAACTTTTCAGCACACTGAATAGAAAGTTGAGAAAGGTCTTGAAAATTAGGAGAGATATTTACGTTGTTGTGGTTTTTTTTTAATTTGATAATCAAGGCAGTTACATATCAGAACAATTTCAATAGGGGAAGGAGAGAAATATCTTTAAGGAAAATAAGCTAGCTGTCTGTAACACGGACAATCAATCCCAGCTCCGGTGGAAATAAGGTCTGTAAGATATATATAAAACAGAGGGGACATCTCTATATCCAAGTTGGTCAGCAGCAATAGTCTTTCCTAAGATTAAACTCTGAATCTATGAGGTCTCCTGGTTCATTCCACAACGCACGAGGAGTTGAGGAGCAGTAACAGGAAAATTTCATTACCCTCATTATAATATAAGTACTGGCAGTTTTGCATTAAGAAAGACACATATTTTAACATTCATGTTCCAAGGCTTTAGCCAGTTTCCTGCAAGGATCAGGTAGTACAGGATCAGGACTACTCCACTTTTCTATGGGATTTTAATGCTTCTCACCATAATATTATGAGCAGATATCCTCATTTTGCTCCCAACAGAGTAAACAGGCAACTTAATTAGCACAGTAATAAGCTTAACATTCTCATTCTGTAAGTAAAGCAGTTATTACAAATATCTATAAGAACTTTGGACTCTCCCTTCTCAGTAACAGCACTGGCTTGACATGGAAGGGGAAGTGCACCAGAAGAGCTTACAGTGCTCCTCAGCCCCAGCCCTGCTCCCCTGCAGCACACCGCTGCAGCCCGGACACAGGATGCCCACCGTTCTAGCACACGCTTCTGCAGAACCAGAATAAGGCAGAGGGGGAAATCATACCAGGAAAATTTGGCCCAGAGTAAAAATAGATTGGTTTCCTGCTGCGACCATCCCAAAATTCCTGAACAACTGCCTGTGGGAAGCTTCTCTGGCATGCAGCCTGCCTGGGACGATCTGGGTAAGAAATATCGCCGGCTGCTTGGACGTCTGGGCTCTTCGGCTTCAAAACCAGAGAAATGAAGTCATGACTGGAGTCCGAATGAAATGAAATCTAATCTCTAAACATGCAGATCATTAGCAGCCTATCCTAAGTCATCCAGCTGTACTGAATGGTTTAAGAATGTACTGGAATCTTTTTTTTAATTCCTAATTCATTAGTTTCATGTTTTAAGAGTTACAGAGTGACAAGAACTCAAGAAAGAGAATGCAGACGTAAGGGAGAAGAAAATTCACGAGGTCCCAGCAAATTCAATTATGTCAGAAGAGCCACTTCTCTTCTGTGCTAAAAGTTTGAATCTACAGTAAATATGACACAGATCAGGATGAAATTATGCTAAGTTGCTGCATTAAAAAAACCCCACAAAACCAACATACAGACTACAATTAAATTGTAATTGGATTTGTCATTTCAAAGTATTAGCATCAGATTTCCAGATAATACAGGGTGACATACTCTTATGCTAATAAACTGAAAGTTAGCAAAGTAAACAAACGCTGTGTTTCTACTGTAAGGAAATACGTGTGCCAGTGAAGCAACCTTTTCAGTACAGAAGTAATTCAATACCCAATACACATGAAAAGTGATCTCTCTGGGAATAGCACAGCTGCTAAAATCCAAGTTAGTTTTTATTAAATCATCAAGTCTGTTTATGTAAAACAGGGCTCTCTTAAAATGACCTCCAAGAGGAAATGATTTGCTAACAAAAAATTGATAACTGTATTTATTTTATCTATATGGAGGTATGTTTTTATTTTTTTATATATCAATATGTCATGAATCAGAGATAAGAAGGAAAAAAGAAAAAGAAAAAAGCTTATTCTAACAATTTTACTTTGGCTCCACCATCATAAAGTTTTTTCTTTTTTTTTGTTACATATAAGGTTTTATTGAACCAAATCACTTTTGGTTGCACATATAGAATTTCTGCAAACCATAGTTCTGGAAAAGATGAGAAAATAATCACTTTAGCTACTGCTGAGCTTTCAGCTGTTCAAGAGGGTAGATACATGTTTCTAAAAATAACAGCAGTTTTAAGTTTAGTGCTTCAACTTTTGAGGAGAAAATGGACATTAAGAGTCCTTCAAGATGTGTCAAATGTGCCCAGATAGCCTGGAGAAACAACACGAATACTGCAGAAGAAATTGTCAAGTCAAAAAAATGATAGTGCCTCAAGAGTTTTTGGTAGCTGTTTGAAAGAAGAACAAGTGCAGTGAAAAGAACAGAGAGAACCTCTTGCAAGTCTCAAGGTACATAAAAGTGAACTAAATTAATGGCACTCCCAAGCAGGCCAAATCGTGAGTCAAAACCTCTGCATCTTCATATTGAGATATCCCACTCACAACTTCTTGAACTTGCACTACATGGCCATAGAAAACTTGCCAGGAAAAACTTTTCAAGGCACAGCATAGGAAAACAATCCAAGAGTGAAGAGGAGGCCTCACACAGACACATTAGTGGGCTGCCCACGGGTTCTGGCAAAACACAGCTCAGATCCAAGCAACAGCTGTAAACCCATTAGGTGACTCAGGACTGTCAACGCCAGCATCAAAGGGAAACAATCTTTCCAACAAAGAAATGCTATGGAAGTAACTTTTTTTCTTAAGTCTTGTTTATATGTTTGTTTTGTATCACAAAACAGAAATTCAGACAAGTTCACATATTTCTAACAATACCAAGTTCAAGAAAGCTGAAAAGACATATTTATTCATTGGACATCAGAAATAATTTCTCAAATAACTAAAAACAAGACCAATTTTATTCCTTCCTACAAAGCTAAAAGATATTGACAGTATTTTTGTGATAAACTTTTCAGAAATGTGTTGCCCCTAGTTTCTGCTTGGTTTCTTTAGCTATGACTAGAATGCTAATGTGGAGATAGCATGCTAATAGGTGATGCTAAAGAAATTTCAAACACAGCTAAAAAAGAAGGGTATGAAGACAAAGGAACTTTAGCTGAATTGAGAACAGACTCTAAGCCCTAAGGAAGGCAGAGGAAATGCCAAATACAAAGCAGTTCTCGGCACTCCAAGACTGACCTAGGGCAAGACCATTCTGTACATATAAATAAAGGACAGACAAAGTCAGACTTACTTTGGTTGAACAGGCTGTACACTTATCAAATGCCAGGCTGACTGGAAGAACATTATCAAATCTTGATAAAAACCCACGTATCTGGGAGACAAAAAGAATTACACTATTTTATAATTACCACAAATATTTCCAAAATTCCACATGAACTGGACGCATACATTCAATAAAATGACAAAGAATGGCTATAACAAGGGTAACACTGTGCTAACCCAGTGACCCCCAATGACACCTGGAGTAAATTTATACCCAATACATATTACTGTTTTTCTCCATACAACTAATGGCACAGTTATCTAAATGCAGCACTATTAAACATAAATAGAGGCACAGCACCACCTGGAGTTTGACCATTCTGATTGCAAAGTTCTATCAAAAATAAAAAGATATGGTATAAGCAGTTAAACACATTTTTTTCCCCATCTCTACAACATATAATCTGAAAACTTAACTGCCATGCATTCCTCAACTATGTTGTTAATATTATAATGCTGATTGAGTAGATCTGCAATATAAATAATGCCTTAATTAATACTGACTTCTATTATGGAAAATACTTGTAATATGCACTCCACACAATTGAAATGGCATAAACCTCAGAAGCCAATAGTATTAACATTAAGGTATTTTTGCAGAAACACTAAGCTGTAAATAGTAATTTTTAAACAAAACCCACACTCAGGAAAACAAAGGAAAACAACAAAATCAAATCTTTCTGATACCACCTAGCTCTGTATTTCTGTTATCCTAGGAACTCCACAACACTTCCAGGAAATAGATTCAGTTCATTTATGACAGACTAAGACTATGAATATTCAACATTTATTAGCCAAAGAAAAATCTTCTTAATAAACAGGACTGCTGCATTCCAAATGAACAAAGAACACAAAAACCACACCAGAAAGTAGCAGTTAATTCTAGACCCCTGGAGAAAAAAAAAAAATCGCACTCACGGAGTTGGTTAAATGGGTGACTGCTAAGAGAAACCAGCAGTTTGTAAAAGGATTAGATGTCACAATATTTGAAAAAAATTGTCTTTTCATTTCATACTTACTAAAGTTATATTTGTGTTAGTGTCTAAAATAGAAGATATTCATGATAATCACTACGTGTAAATGTGAAAACAGATATAGGGTTGACAGAACTCATAATTCAATGAAAAGTTTTCTGATTAAAATCTGTATTTGACATGGATCATATCTCAAAGCATAGCCCAGAACAGTAATGCAAGTAAAATCATATAGGGATATAAAGCAAATCAGACAGGACTGGCAGGACAGTTAACATTCCCATCATCAGGAAAGATATGAACTGCAAGATCATTATTTTTCCAGTAGAAAAAGTAAACTTTCTAAAGTTTACCAGGAAATATTCTAAAATGTAATATTTCTAGCTTTTTGTTGGAAACAAAATAATCACTTCCTCACTTTGCCTTTTTAGATGTTAAGAGAAAGCTCAAATTACAAATCTGTTTTCCAGAAGCCTGGAGAATAGTCACCATTTTTCCACAAAGTCACTGTGTAAGTCTTACAAAGATTCAACCACCAAAATACTGAAGTTATTTTTAAAAACAAACTGACCTAGAGTAAGTAAAATCTCTTTCCTATTATCATCCCATGGTTGTAAGTGAGGTGGGTGTTGGTCTCCTCTTCCAAGTAACAAGTGATGGGATGCGAGGAAAAAGCCTCAAGTTGTGCCAGGGGAGGTTTAGATTGGATATCAGGCAAAATTTCCTCACTGAGAGGGGTGTCAGGCCCCAGCCCAGGCTGCCCAGGGAAGTGGTGGAGTCCCCATCCTGGGATGGATTTAAAAGATGTATAGATCTGGTGCTGAGGGACATGGGTTAGTGGTGGCCTTGGCAGTGCTTGGACTTGATCTTAAAGGTCTTTTCCAACCTAAATAATTCTGTGATTGTTTTAAACAAAAGCATTTACTCACAAATTATTTACCTGATGAGGAACAAGTCCAAGAGAAGTCGGTGGTTCATTCATTCTATCATCACTACTGCTGGCCACAGCATAACCACTGCCAAAGATCCAAGAAGGAAAATTAGAACACGACAACATACTGAACAGTCAAAATTTCCAGTAAGCTTCAAGACATTTTGTTACAGCTCACAGTTTAGAATCTGGAAAATCTGTTTCATAGTAACTAACATTCAGCATGGGAATACAAAAACTCTTTTTCCGAATCAGGCTCAGAGACTTGTAACATACTCATGCCCAACTCCTAACTCACTTCTTCTTTCACAGATTTTAAAGACAGAAAACAAACTGAAATTTCAGGTTACAGAATTTCAGAGTAATTTCTGTATCAAACCCACTTAATTTTAATTAAGATTTTGCAATATTTGGGTTATCTTGAAGCCCCTCATGCAACAAAAGTAGTTATGATAACTCCTAATTACACTTAAATAGTTTCCTGAGAAAAGGAATGCCAAGATCCACTAACAAGAATACTTTCTTCTTTTGAAATATTCTCAGTGCTTTTCTACTTTTAAACTCAGAAAGTGAGAAAACTCCCAATTTCTAAGAGAAAAAACTTAGATTTGATGAATCAGTTCCTTCTTAGACAGTGTTAAATTACAGTAATATAGTAGATATGACCTATACATTAATTTACAAGCATCATTACACCTTACAAAATTGTCCTACTTAATGTGTACTTCCTCATCCTTCTCCCAAAAGATTATATTAAACAAATCTTATTTCTCAAAGAACACTCAGAGAACCAGTCCTTGTCTCGGATATTACTCACCCTTCTGGATGCTGTAATACAGAAACCATTAACTCCACTGCAAGAGCTCCAGCTATCATGGCTAATCCAGGTCGACTGACCGTGCACTGCTGATCCAGTGTCCGATCCCTGGTGGACTACAAAGACAGACAGTTCTAAAGGAAAGAAAGAAGTAACTCAAAAGTAACTAGCTGCCCTATACATAAAACTTCTAATTTCTTTGATCTTCCGAACAAAAGATGAGCTATTTCTTAATCCTACGCACATCAAAACAAATCTCTTTATGAAACACCATTTAAAGGAAATAAAAATTCAAGTCGAAATGAAAGAGTTTTATAATCACCATTTGCACAAGGTTCTACTCACATCCCCTGGTGCCACAACATCGTTGCAGAAGTAGCAACCCAGTTTATAGCCAGGGATATTTGAAAAGAGTGATGATCCCAAAAGATCAGAAGAAGCAGAGACATTGCTGAAACATGAGTCACCAGATTCTTGCTGTTTTGGTTTCTTTAGTCCGTGTCTCATAACGACGAATGTGTCAAATCCCAATGCAGCATTGATGACCAACTGTGAACAATAGAGAGAGGACAACAGGTTTCAAATGAGCCAAAAGAGAGGGAAAAAAGGCCTCAAGGCTTTATTTGCTGTAGATTTCAAAAAACCCCACATGCTGTAGGTGGATGAACAACCTATCAGGTGTGTATATCACCCCATTTTCTGATAGGTGCAAAATTTCACTTGTCAAGCACTTAGGAAAAACTAAACCAAAACAAAATCCTGTTTCAGAAATCCATAAACCATTACCTTTTTTCTGCATCTTTCAGAGAAATCTGATACAAAGTAACAACTCCCTCTAATTGTTACACAAACCTGTGCATACCTGCTGCCAAAATAAAAAGGAACAGGAACTCTCTCGGGTATGTCTGAAGCTAGGGTCACACCAACTAACGGCCAGTGCCTCATGGAAGTTACTGAAGCTGCTGTGCACTGTTATGAATTGACATCCATATTTCCAAATTTGGCCCAATATTCATATAATGATTGGTATCATTACTGGAAAAACTTATTTTGGTTCTACTTCAGAAATTATTCTCAAGTTTGCTGCATACTCTGTATACACATATTCTCTAAGTGCTGAAGTGTTCCAGGTACCATTGAAGTACAACAGTGGCTATCAAAAACAAGTTCTTATGCCATTTGAAATTCTGTATGCAGACTTCTGTAAGCTGTGATCTGAAATATAACCCACTAGACACTTCTATGTGACAAAGCAATGAAACTCAAGTCTGCTACCCAAAAATTCTGCTCAGTGATGAAAGCAATTAATGATTACTTATGGTCTTCATATGCATCTGTTTAGTCACAAGGGGAGCACAAGCAGCTGTGGTACACAATTACACTGTCAGCATTTTCCCCTTTCTTTTCAGGCTGTGACAAAAGCTTAATCTGGAGCTATATATGTTATGACCAAAATATCATAAACCCAATACTTAAACTAGGAGATTTTACTAAACTTACAGGCAATGATTTAAATATAGCAAAACCCAAACCCAATTATATAATAATGACTGTAACCAGTAAAATATAAAGGAAGATATTATACTGCTTTATATACAGATGTTTTGGATAGAAATTCTAGTACAGCAGTCTATTATTTTTCATTCTTATAGCCAAGAATTATTTAAAAGAGGGACTTTGAGGGAAACTGTCAAGAATTAGCCATCTTAACCAGTAAGCTTGTGAGTTTCTTGGTATTTCAAATAACTTCTGGATATTAACTTTTAACCTTGTTGCAGTTTATTCTTTCCTCAGTCCTAAAGCAGAACCATGCTGTTGAATTTGTGGCAGCACAGCCAGGATCACAGCAAACAAAAGCCTGCACCTTCTGTAAAACCTGAAGATGGTATTATGAATAAGATGGCATGGCTGGCATTATCAGAAATTAATAATCTTGCTAAACACTTCCACTGCAATAAACTGTTTCTCTCTCTTTGGTTTACTGTCCAGCGACTATTTGAATCTAACTGATTGACCCTTAAACAAAAAAAATCATCTAGTTTTGATAAAGGGACTATGGAAAAGTGCATCTTCAGGCATGTGTTTCAAATAAAACTAGCAGAATTTTAAAAGTTCCAGTGCTCAGCAGGAGCAAGGATTTACTGTCTGACACAGGGATTTAACACTTGAGTTCTGTGTCTAAGACGTTTGTTTTGGGAGGAAAGACTGCAGGAAGACAAAAGATCATCAAGGCAACTGAGTGATTACGTGAGAAAACTAACTCTCATTTCTACCCCTTATAGAGAGCTTCACACAGATTATCACTCACTGTGTTCTTCATTTTTTGCGTGCCTGTTCTGAGACCTCAGGGTTCAAACTGCAGCAGCAGTTCAGATTTGCAGCTGTCATACAAATTCACATTTGAAGGAGAGCTCTCATGAAATGTTTATCAATGTGAAGAACATTGGAAAGCAGATACTGAGCATTTCAGTTCGGATGCCTTGAGGTTACAGTGCTGCTCTTATCCAGTGGCAGAGAGTTCTATCTCCCCACATGAAAGTGATTTTATGAAAACCAAGTAACTGTGATGCAGTCAGACACACTGTGCCATTGAGTACCAGAGAACTGTCACACAGAAATCATGGAGTTTGTCCTCAAAGTACAAATCTGAACACTGCAAGGCAAATATAGTGGGGCACTGCTAGCTAGGCAAATGGGGGGGGGACGACTTTTGGAGATGGTTAAAACACGTTATCCTGACCAAACCAGGCAGGGGGCTGTATATAAAACTGTATGTACTGCTTACAACTACCAACTATCACACATAGGAAATAGAAGCCTGGAAATTCCCAGTTTCAATACCCAGCTTTGAAAACTTAACTCTTCTTATGTTGTTTCTGTTCTGTTTTTAAACAGATAAAAGATTGCTGAAAGACTACAGGTACGAACTGTGGAAAAGACAATAGGATTAAGCAGGAACTTAAATTATCAAGTTACATACACTCAGTTACACCTGAAGTGAAGTTCACACTAACCCTTTTCACCAGTACTGTAGTTCACTGGCAAGGAGAGGTTCATTTGAGCTACAAAGACATACAAACCTATTGCTCGGGATCAGAAATCTATTCAAAATAAGAAGAAAATTAAAGAAAATAATTTAAGACCTTGGCTTAAAAAATGAGAGAACTCTTTGATTTGGAAAAAAGCCTGCTTGCAAAGCAGATGCAGAGAATATTTAGTTAAGATGAATATAAACTTCAGCAGAAAGGGGAATATAGTTGGAATTTGTAAGATGAAACTAGTTTGCAAACACTACAAATCTGCATTCTCTCTCCTTTCTACTGTCCAGTGTTATGGAAATAATATAAACACCATCAAAATAAACCACAAACAAATCACAACTGTTAGGAAACTAGAGTTGACATAGCTAAAAAAAATCACAGAAGTCAGGAAATACAAAAAAACAAAGATGGAATAACAACATTGACGCAGCTGTGTCACATGTAAGTTTTCTTTTAATCTCTTGTGTCAAATTCACAACTTAAATTGCTACAGACATCATTACATTTATGCCACAAAATACACAGGATGTGCACAGTGGTTAAGCTGACATATTAAAAGCTCAATACTTTTGTTTCCTGATTTTGTGCTATTTTAACTCAGCAAACATGAAACTGCACAATTGTTCAATGACTTAAGAAATATCAGGATTACTTCAGACTGTTTCATTAAAGTCTCCCTCACGATAGCAAGGGAAGTAATAGTTCAGCATAATTTAGTTGGATTCTTCAGCAAAAACATATTTTCAGCACTGCATTAATTTGGAGAAAGATGCTGCTTCCAGAATCCTGTGTGATTTAGAATAGTCCTTCACAGGAAAAGTCTGGATGCCACATTGCCTTCAAGAATAAAATTCACACAAAAGTAAAGGCTCTATCATTCCTATCTAATCCTCAGTAAGATTTGTGGAACAGGAAAAACTGGCTCAAAATCTTCCCCAAATGTGCTTTTGTGACTCTCCTGGAAAAATTCTGTTACGCTTATGTTTTATTTCTCAATCTGGTTAATCTGACCAGATTTGTACACTGACCACAAAAGATGTTTTAACATATTGCATACAGTCTCACTGATCTCATATGCACAGTATAATCTATACAGCTTCAGATACATTTATTTTTTTTGTAATATAAATATTCAGAATCTTAACTGCATTTGCTGCATTACTATCCCTTCATTTTTCTTTGCCTGTAACATGAGAATATTAATTTTAGGCTACTAGCTGAGGAAGTGTCATGGGTAGGGTTTGGATGCATTGTCCCAGCACAATGTTTTCCAATAAGGCAATGAGAAAAACCCAAAGTTAACTTTTGACCAAAAAAGTGCTGGCATACTTCTGAAGTTCGGAAGTCACTTTCTAATTTTTCACTTTTAAAATATATTTTGAAAGTGTGGTTTCAGACAAGTTTCTACAGTTCACATCCCCTCTCAGTCAATCATTACTGTAACGTCTTCAGTCCTCCTTACTATGATTCTCTTACTATGAAATCACTTCTCTTAGTATTACAGTGAAATACGTACCCTTGAAGATGCTCAACAGATACTGCCTAGACAAGACCTTGAAAAATATGCTGTAAGTTGACCCCACTTTGAATGGGGACCTGGACCAGATCACCTCCAGAGGTCACTTTCAACCTATATAATTCTGTAATAAAAGTTTCTGTTTCCTCTTTCTAACATTCTCTTTTGTCTTATATAAAATCCTCGAGGCTACAAAACCCAAGAAAATATTTCTGCACAATCACAAAAGATTGGCCAAATATTTCAATTTCCTGTAAAGTTCTTTTAGGTACACACAGCTGGTTGATACGTAAAGCTGATATGCAGTGACAAGGATATTAGCAAGGTGTGGCACAATACCTTCCTCTTGCTGGCTGCAATGACAGCAGGAAGCCATCGACTCTCTCTGGTGTCCATAAGCAGGAAAACAACATCATGAGCATCAATCAGCTCTTCAAGTTTAGCCACGTCCTTCCGAGCCTGTGCCATTGTTACTTCAGAAAAATTCACCGGGTGGCCCGGCATAGGGATGCTCATGTTATAGCCTTCTGAACTCTGGGTGGAGGCAGAAACCAACGTGTTACAAAGATCACCTTGTGACTGAACAGAATGATTATCAAGTTCAGTACAAAACTGGAGAGTACAAATGCAATTACTGCTTGGCAGAATGGCAACTTTGTTCTTTACATCTCTCTGTGGAAGAGAGCACAGGGCTGAAGTGTCTGAGGAATGGCAGTCCTGGCTGCTGTATTTATGCAGAACAGAGCAGCTCAATGCAAACACACCAGTCTGGCTCATGAGAGCAGAGCAACCACACTCAGGTGGCTCTGTGCCTCATCTAACAAGCCCACTCGCTCAGAAGGTCCCACTAGGTCTGGCAAACCACTAAAATAGCTCCTAATCCCAGAGGTAACAAACATCAGTACAAAAGCAAGCAGACAGACCTTACACATGATTATGATCATGCTATTAAACAGATAAAATCCATGTCCTCGATGATCTTTGCAGTCACTTCACACACAACGTTAATAGGATGCAGTTCATAGTTCTGATACTGAATATTGACTCAATTACAGTAAAACAGATGCGAAGTATCCCATGTTCTGCTCTTTGTTTTAAATTCTTTATGAGAAGAACAGTAGTCTTGAATGATTTTCATGTAATCTGACCAGCCATATGTGAACTTGTTGCAGAAGAAAATCACCCTGAGACTTGTTACTGCAGTGTTTGGATGGCTGGAGGCTCACGCTGCACTGATGCTGAAAGAGCCTGTTCTTATTGCAGAAACACAGGCCTCTCCCAACCCCGTATTTGGGCAAGGCACATTGAGTAGAAAATGGCTAAAGAGCCAAATAAGCATATACAATGCACGTCCAATGCAAACAATTAACTCACTCATTTGGAAATACGTTAGCACAATCTGCCAGCCATCTGCTGTAAGAGAATAGTGGATCCTTCATACACGTTACAGAAGCACGGGCCTTGCCAAAGCCTCCTTGGCTGTCACTGCTGTAAGCAATTTAAAAGCCAAAATTTAAAAGCTTGGTGAACCAAACACAAAACTACATGGGAAGAAAGGAAAGGAACGTTGGTGGAACGTGGTTTTGTATTACCAATTACATGCACAACTCCTAAATCCCAGTGAGCCAAATTACAGGAAGGGTGAAATATACATTCTATCCATCACAAGTACCCCTGAAGATAAAAAGATGCATGGAGCACTTGGGGAAATGAATTTGGGCAATATCTGCATTAGCCATACCAAAGGATGCACCTTCTTTTTTTTTCCCTTATTCCTCCCCGCTGACCTCACCACCTCCAAGGGGAAGAACATGGAGTCCAGAGTGCTGTAGTGTGCTGCTACCAGAGCAGCTCCACTGTGCCCCAGTGAGGACAGCCTGGGTTCTGCATCACCAGCACAGACACTGCACAGGTGTTAGAGCAGGTTCTACCTTCACTGCTATTACCTCCTCCAAAAAGCTGTGGCAGAAACACAAAACTTCATCCATGCTGTATATGAGTAATGTATTTATGGATAACTTGCCAAGCCCCTGCACTGCATCCAAGTGCTGATTTATCAGGTAAGTATAACCGACACTGCTGGTGACTTAGGAGGTCAATTTTTGCTCAAAAAACTAAAATGAACATGTAAATAAATAAATCCAACACTAGCTGCATGGAAATATGTTAGCAAAGTTTGTAAAATACTAAATCTTGCCAGAATTCAGAAAAACACCCTATCCAGCAATTGTAGCTGAAGGAATACACACAAGTCTAGCAGATTCAATAGCTTCAATTTTATTTGAATAACTGCCCCTTGAAAAAAAGACACCAGTCACTAACAAAAGTGGCCAAGGTTATACTTTTGCAGCCAAATGCTGGCAAAAGGAGATAAATGGATACCTTGCGATGGCACATGCATATTATTTGAAGAGGAGTAAATGTGCATATATGCCCAAAGGCAGATCTCATTCATTCCACAGAATTCTAAAATCTTAGGGAGTTTCTACATGACAAAAAGAATTTTGCTTGACTGCTCCCAAAAAGGCTTAGCTTTTAAGAGCAGAAACTTCATTCTAACAAAAGATTTAAAATGCCTCCAAATTATCCAAAACAAAATTAAATATTTAGTTACCATCCCATAAAGTATTAGAATGACAAACTTATCAGAAAAAGGGGACTGTATGTTGACACGTGCAAAATCATAAAAGGTAATGTCCTCTCCAACACTTTAATTGACAGCTGACCAAAGTTGTGCCTGGAGCTCCAGTGCTTTTGTTCTGGTTGGTTTTTCAAAGCAAACTGACGTAAAAATACTGCAATTTGTGGTCCTACCATAACCTTCTCTCTGTTTTTATTCCCATTTCTATTAACTTTCTGTATTTTTCTTTTGTTAAACTGCAGCTCAGACCACTCAGGAGATAAGTTGTGCTCAATGTATTAAACCTGAACAGAAGTGTGCCGTGGGTAGGGACACAGAAAATCAAGAAATGCTACCATCATTAAATTTTCTATTGAAACATCTACATAAAGTGGGCCCATGCAGTATAGTATAAGGGATGATAAAATACTGAAAGTACTGGATTCCATGCCTGAATGAAGTAGATTGTGTAAGAGAGCCGATAAAGTTGAATTCCACAGCAGCTATATGAATGACTCTGTGCATTACCTACTTGTAATGAAAGGCTGTGAATCCATGAAGTCTGCTATTTCTGAGTCCTCCCTTCTCTTTTATTATAAAACTCTAAGCTACAGTTAATGATAATCTTAGAAGTGGAATGAAACAAATCCTTGCCAAAGCACTTCCTTTTGTTTCACTTGCAATGTTGAGGTGGTTACTCTTCCAGCTAGAAAGGATGTAAATAAAAAGAATTCACATAGAGCAGACAAGCATTTCAAAGTCAATCAGGAAAAACTTCATTTTGTGTGCAAAATGTTACTCGCATTGAAATAAAAAGAAGTAAATTAGACTGCAAGTGAATTGCACAGAGATGTAAAACTGAATTTTCAGCAATGCCTTCAGAACCAGCATTGCTGCTTGGATTCCCATGGGCTTGTAAAGATTGTGCAGGTTTCCAAAGAGCAAGAGACAGCTTTGGCTGCTTCTTCAGTATGAAAGAAATGAGCAGGCTCAAAGTCCAGGACAACTAATCTTTGTATTCAAAGACATTTATGCTGATAAATATGGGTTTTGGTAAGCAGCAGCAGAGCAGTCTGCAGTAACAGATGCAGCTCTATTTTGGGAAGTCTAGCAGAATCAGCTCAGTTATAAAAACCTTCATCTACAGGAGCTTCACTGTCCAAACCGTTCTAAAGCATCAAGACTTCTATAATACTATGACTTTACCCAGGCTAATTAAAGACTTTCTGTTAGTCCATATGCTTGGCCTGCTGCTTAAACCTCACCACTCTCACATGCTGTCAGCATGGTATTAACTGAAGCAGAGTTTTTACTGCTAAGCCCTGTTAATTCTTGTTAACGCCAGCATGTTGTTTCTCTGGATATGTACTGATGGTCAAACATAACACCTCCTTCTCCATGAATTTTACTGCAGAAATGAGTTTGACTGAAAAACATATTAGAAACGTTCTATCATAAGGGTACACAGGATCTGTGCAGCAGCTTTCTCCTCATTTGTGCCACAAAGCCATGAAACCAGGTCTGAGGGCCACTGAAGGCTGATCAGATGTGACCCACGCACGGCACGAGGAAACAACAGAGAACACACAGCACTGATGGGGATAACGTGCTGTGAAAGCAATTGTAGGTGCAGATCATTTGAGGCACATGGTAGAGGAGACATTCCTTACATACAGTATGAGTTTCACATTGTATATGCTATTACTGAACAAGAAAATTGCTTTTTTCCTATCTATACTAAATGTCCTAATGCATATTGATACAGGCTCACTAAATCATTTTTATTAGTTCCCTCTTATTACTGGAAGTTTCTCTCCAGATTATATTTAACTTTTTTTTTTTAAGCCTCATCACAATCTCAAGATTTCATAGTACAGCCTGGTCTTTTGCTTTCTTGGTTATTTCTAAGAAAACTCATAGCACTACCTTTTGGTCTTTATCTCTACATTCACCCAGGATTCCACAAACAGCTTCTTTTTTTCTTCTAATTAAACTACTTATTCTTTCTTAATATTCCCATTTTCATTTTCTCAAGTTTTTTTGAGTTTTCTCAAAAAGCAAGGAATCACATGCCACAAATCCTAGTCAACATCATGTTGGTGCTCTGTGTGACACCATGCAGATGCTTTCTTTTCTGTACTTGCTCCACTATGTAATATTTCTATAACTAAATTAATATCATCAAGTAACAACAATACTCCAGTGCAGCAAGGCTGAACAAAATTCTAGGAATTTTCAGAGTCTTGTCTGATTTACTAATCAAAAGTTCTGAAAGGGAAATGTTTAGCATTTATTCATACTGAGGATCATTGTTTGATATTCAAATACTTATTAACTGAATTACTACTTAGTACCAATAATGATTTAACAAATAATGACAATCATAGGATCAACACAGATTGAGGCAGAACAAACACACAGAGCAACCCTTGGGTCAAATTAAATTAACCTAAAAACGTTTGGAAACAATCTTCTGGAAAGCTTGTTCACAACATTGATCATCAACAACGTAACAGATCTATATTTCATTGTTCATAACTCTTAGTAACATCATGACTAGTGACATAACCAGTGGTATTTTGAGCACAGAATTGCACAGTCAGTATATATAACTCATTCTTATCACACTGAGTGATACCTTTTGCCAGCTGAGCTCTGGTAACTATGGCTACCAATTCTAAGACAGTCTCAATTTCAAAGCAAAAACCTATAAACAGTTGAGTGACTTCTATCACAAGCCAAACGAGCATAAAAGAAACTTGTTCATGACAGAGCAAGCTGAGAGTGCCTATTCTGAAATTACAGGACATACCAATTCCTCCCTGAAATGAAAGATGAAACTAAGAGAACTGCAAATACCAGTAAGTTGGGTTTGCTTTAAATCTACCTTTTCTCAGCATTGAAAATTAGGTGTGTTTGAACATGTGCACTGACTAATGTTCATATGATGCACAGCCCTGGAGTCAGAGGATAAAGGCTGCCATTGGTGCACCTTTCACCATAAAGCTTCTAAAACAACATAAAAATTCATTCTTGTCTTTTGTTCCCTTTCAACTACTTCATTTTGATACTAAATTATTACCACCAGACTGCCCAAAAGAGGAGTATTTTGGTCAAAGGCCAACGCTGACATCTTTTCCAGGCTGCTACAGACTACTTCACTTTTCTGGATCTGATTCAGTTTGCTCAGTTCTTGAAGAAAACAAACACAGACAAGAAAGCCCTCTTACATTATCTAAATACACTGTATTACACTTCCATGCAAAATAAGTTTCTAATTAACACTTGCTGCTATTAAGTTATTCTGGGCAAAGTCAAGAGAAAAAACAACCTTCAGTTTCACAAGTAAAAATGTTTCTTTTACTTGTACTACATTACCAACCATCCATAGAGCAACATGTCCACCTACAGTGATCCTGAGAACATCAGGTCATTTCATTCCAGCAGCAGCATAACCCATTAAAGATTAAGCATTTGCCTCCTATGTAGCAAATCAACATAAGACTGCAAATTTTGAGTGATAAACATAATAGAAAATCTCAACAATATATGCATTACTGCCTTCAAGATCTTCTGCTCCCATACCAGGCAACCAACGTGTCTAAACTCACATTTAAGAGCAGAGCAGGAAAGCACAGTATTAAAAGCAGCCATTACTGAATGTTCTTTAGGACATAACTTGACAGGAAAAGTTTCACTTCAGCATCAGTCAGCTCCAAGAAGATTCAGATGATCCTTAGTATTTCATTATTACAATTATTTATTGTCTCAGTAAAGTTTAGCAGGCATGGAGTACTTGAAGTAAGCTGCTTATGGCTTTGTCAGTAACCAGTGTAACATCTGTGCAGCATTTTTCCTGCTCATAACAATGCATAAACACCAGAACTTGAAATAGTTATTTAAAGTCACTGGTTCTCTTCCAAGGAATGTATTAACACATTTTAAATACTCATCTTACCACTCCTGGGAAGATCTTCTGCAGCCTGTCTGCTGCTGCAAGTGCCTTAGGCTTCCCACCGCTAAGACAGTCTTCAAACTCATACAACGGCTGTCGTACTGGGTTGGAGTAGGAGATCTTTGCATTGTCCACAAATGTAATCTTCCTGACCCCCCAGCCCTAAACAAGAAAGTAATTTAAATAATCGTAAGTACAATAGGCTTGGCCATATACATTTGAGTGATGCCAGAAACTCAAGAGGAGTTTTGTCCAATTTTTCTAGAAAGAACAAGCTACAAAAGCTTTTGAAGCTGTTCACAGAAACAACCTTGTACTTGCACCAAATTAAGAGAACAGAAAACCTGGTCTGTCCAAGGTAGCTGTAATCCCTCAAAACACTACTGAAGTCGGTGGGACGTGATAAACATTCCAGGAAGTAAATATCAGCACAATTACTTCAAGTACTACACTGTGAATTTGATCATATTAGCTTGATAATTTGTTCAAAAATTTCTCATTCAATCTTTTTTTAATGTAAATTCAAAACAAATTTCTATTCTGCTAAGGTTCTCTTACTATCTGCTATTCTGCTATTAGAAAAACTTCAAGTTATCTCCATTGGCTACAGATCTTACCTCTTCCCTGAAATTTATAGTACCAACTAATATGAACTCTGTGTACTTGAATACAGAGAAATACAACTTTTCTCTTACGTAAAAAAAACCCAACATATAGAATTTATGAGAAACAGTGGATTATTTTTAAGATTAACTCGAGACTTACCATCAAGGTCCTTGCAACACTACAACCCAGTGTACCAGCTCCTAGCAGCAGGCACTTGGCAGACACAATTTTTTCCAAATCAAGTGTAGGCACCAACCGCCAGCACATCAATTTCAAATTAAGATCCACCGATGATTCTGCTAACCTACACCATGAAATAAATAAATGTTCTCGTGTTTCCCCAACAAAGCAATTACTTTTATTTCAACTGAAGAAGTTCAATACTTTTTTTTTTAAACAAAAAGAAGATGAAGAATTCATCAATACAATGAAAAATGAAGTCCCCGAAGCACACCTCCACCTACTGATCAGGGGCATGGCAGGGAGATCAGAAAACCCTTTTTATGCTGCTTGTTCACTTGTGAGATGACACACAGAGTATGTTTTTAAGGGTCCCAACATTTGATCGTTCTGCCAATCAGACACACAGGCAAAACATGCAAACAGAAGATGCCAAAAGTCATTCTATATAAATACATGCACACTTCCTGATATTCAGTTTCTTTGGATCCTCCTCTTGCAACAATGTGCTGGCTGAATGCTGCCTACCAACATCCTTATACAAGTTGTGATTGATGCAAGAGTGAAAATAAAAGTGTCTCAGCCAAGATTCCTGTTAAGCTGAGTGATAAGACACAGACGATTTGTCCATAAACTTTGGTTTCTTTTTAAAATTAACTGGTGTCCTGCATCCAGTTACATCTGTCCTTAACGTGAAATATTACGCTTGCCCCCTAAAGAATGTGGTCAGTTCTTTGTGGAAGTTGTAGAAGAAAGTGAGATAGGAAATCTATGCTCAACCTTGTGTCTGATTTTTGTAATCATCAGAACACAGGGGGTTAAAACTCTCATCAAGTCAAGTCATCACAGTCCTCGGATTCCTGACAGTTTCATTCCCTTATACACCATAAACGTAAGTGCTGCAGTATCTAGTAAATTATTTGTTCAGCAAGGATTCAAGATCACGACTGCCAAGGCTGACATATTACCAGCAGTCTCTGTGGGTTCTGAGGGCTCTTATGTCTGTGAACACACTGAATTATCACAACTGCAAGATGAAAATGGTTTAGTTTGGTGAGTATCATACGTTAACCTGAATCATTAGACCAACACACTCCTACAGTGCCCAGAACACACATATAGGCAGTGAAGTAGGCCAGTCCACAGGCTGTGTAACTGTTTTTCAATCCACTGCCCATACATTATGTGCAGAATGACAAAAATTACTAAGCTCATGTTTCCTGAGCTCTTTCCTGTCACATTCTAACAATTCCAAAAGGCTGAGCTTATGCTCCATGCTTATTTTCAAACCCTTTTTGCTGCATGCAGTGCACTTTACACATGCTGCATTCAGTGCTCTATATAGGTCCTTACCTCCACTAGGACTGGCCAAACACTGTACAGTATATTTGTTACTGTATATTCTTACCTAAAAGTCAGGTAGTCCTCGCATCTCACATTTCAAGTTCTTACAGCTTAAGCCCAAGTAAAGAAAACTATAGAAATATAAAAGATAATAAACAAACCTTTTTGGATCCATGCATTCACTGAGATTCACCATCCTCGGACCCATGCCTCCCTTCTGGTTTTTCTCCCATCCAACAGCTTTTGGACAATCTGTTTGACATATTAAGAAAAAGAAGAAAGAATGAAATAAAGAACGAAAGCCTTAATATCACAGGATAGAAAAAAGACATTTTGTTGGATATAACCTTGTTGGAAAAAAACAAACAAATTCTAAACCTGTAAGTAAACAATCTATATCTTAACAACCTAGCACACATGGCTATACAAACTTTGCTGGTTTACACCAACCGAAAGCACTGCTTTTGGAGAAGTGCTTTACTCTCAGATCTCCTGTGTGCTGATTTTGCCTGCTCAGCTTGCTTCAAACCTAGGACAGAGGTGGCATCATTCTTTACCAAGTCTCCAGATCTGTAATGCCAAACAGACTGCTATGTTCAGAACTCAGTGAATTCATAATTCAGAACTCAGTAAATTTTGCCAAGTTCAATAGCCTCTTCACACTCCCTAGACCCCCTCTGCAAGTTCAATAGAGAATTATATACCCCAATTATATAACAATTAAACAATTCACAACAATGATATGTAAAGTATTCAGAACTCTTTGGATGAGACAAAGAAATTTTGTGTTACTCTCCTGTATGCAGAAATTAAATCTGAGATTATGTTGTAACATTGCAAGTTTATTGCTTTAAAATACATCTGCCTGCATCACTATGGTACTGAGGAAACAATTCCACACTGTAGCTTCTACCATTTTAAAAATACACAGAAAGTTTGCATCACATAAATTCACCATCATATGCATTTTCTTCTAGCTGTGGGACTGCAAATTAATTTAACAAGAAAAAAAGAGACTAATTGCTAAATACCTGGGTTTTGTATTTCATATGATACAAGGAGGATTTTCTTCTTTTTTAAATTAGAAACACAATTTAAGGAGGGAAAAATAAAAAGAATATGTTATCTTCTTTCTTTTTTGAAGAAGGAACCATTTCCTTTATAGCCATTTAACAGAAGTTCAAACAATTTAAACTCCATTTGAAATAACAGCATAAGCAATCATTTAGCAGTATTAATTTATTTTTTCCATCTTCACATTGATTGAAAAGAGAGAAGAAAAATGGAAAAGAATTGTTTTTAACAGATTACCAAGGCCAAGGGCTCTGTCTGGAAGTTTTATTTCAAAGATAATGCTGTGCGTTATGTCCCTCACTCCTTGCATGGTCCTGTCTCTGAAGCAGAGCACTTCAACTGCCCGAAGAATGCTGCCCCTGCCATTTAAAAAAGATAAACAGAGAGAGACATAAAAGGGACTTCTTTTAAACACTATTCCACATAGGTTTAGTCTCTTGAAGATTCTGAGTAAGGCTTTTTCTGTTAGTACTGAAAAATTGTTGTTCTGATCAGGTATAAATAAAAACAATTGCTTAGTATGTGAAAATGACCAGTTTGTTGTGAAATAACTCTAAAGAAATGACACAGTCAGCCTGTCCACTGTCACATACACAATGCTGCTGGGCAAACTGCATATTTAGAGGAATAAAAAGCAGGGAAGTGACAGCACACATCAGGTGCTATGATGTACTTTGCCACGGCACAAGCAAGATCCTCTTAGTTCTTGACATAGGATTATTTTTCCTCCCTATGATTCAAATTTTCAAATCAAACAATTAGAACCTTAGTACCCAAAAAGCACTGAATCTCAGAATGTGTCAAGCTTTCTGGGTACTTGTACAACCTTCTACGCCACAGTTCAGGTAGCAGGCCAGAAAATGCTGTACCTAACTGAGCATTTCTTCTCCCTTTATAGGACATTGTAACAAAATGTAGAAGTCAAAACTATGAAAATGCAACTTAATTACATTTTTGTTACAGAAATCCAATTTTATATGATACTTGAAATTACACTTTTTTCCAAATACCAGAATGTAAAGCTATGGCTTGTCTTCTCAACTGCTGCCCAACAAAAACTACAAGGTGGTACACTACAAGAACACTGAGGAGTATTTAATTTTCGAAAGTTAGGTCTCCTATTACTTGGCACAAATTAATTACATAAAAATCACAGAATACTTTAAACAAGATTTGAAACAGACAGAGAGTATTGGCAAGGTCTCAAGCATGTATTTGCATGCATGTGAAGATTAAGCATAACAGGAACTTTTGGCTGACAGAAGTAAAAAACAGAGTAATGTGCAAAATCAGAATCATTAAGGTGAGCCAAGTCAAGGTCAAAAGCTAAAACTCAGATAGATGATATGAGCAAAGTGCCATGAAGGGAAATATGCCTAATTTCCTATCAACAAATAAACTTTATAGGAAAGAATAAAATAGATACCATTTGTGGGCTGCCAGGATGAGGAAATTTCTCAGTGGCCATCCTGGATAGTGAGATAAATTACACGGATCATAAACTCCAACTGTCACCTGCAAAAAAATTGCTCTGAATGAGAAGTCATCTATCCATACCGATATTCAGTTCACACTAAAAGTTATCTGGCCTTTTTAATGTAAAACTTCTGGACAGAGAATGCCTACATACACATTTTATGTATTTACAGATGTTTAACACATGGTCACCCCAGATTTCAGTCAAGCGTTTGCCACAGCTTTGAGAATTGCTCAGTTTAGCCTCTTTACAGACATCCACTTTTCACTACAGAATGTGCACCTTCATTGCCTTCCTTAAACACACCATTTCTGGGAGAAGTTGAATAACTGAAGCCTTGTATTGGTATTGGAAATCTGTATTGATTTTGGGATGCTCAAAAAATGAAAGGGGACGGGCCAGCAAGATGTCAAGTCAAAGGGAAACCAGCATGAAAATCACTTGTAAAGCCAAAATGAGATCTAAATAAAGGAACTGAACCTCATGTAATACCATGCTTGTAACTGAGACATCTGAATTAGGAGCTGACTTCGCAGTCAATGCAGAACCAAAACACATCCAGAGATTAGAAAGATACCACTGCCAACCTTTAGACATGCTGAAAATCTGCACTCAGCCACCACTGGTGCTACCTGTGTTTCTCACATCTACAGAGCTCTTCCCTCCTGCTTCTTTGCCTGTGGATGGACTTACGAGTGCCTGGTCTCCCCCACACCACACCAGTGAGGTGGCCCTAGAGCAGTCTGAAATGCAGATGAGCCCATCTAATGGATGAGGACAGGAGAAACTGGGGCCCGCTCTCCCTCCCAGCCATACGCTGCTGCTGCCTTGCAACTACTGCTGCAAGCAGACCTAAGACCCATCAGTAAGCTGAGTCTATTTCATAAACTAGCAGAAAATTAACTCAGGAACAGCAAAAACATATTTTTCTTCCGGGGAAGCAAGTTCATTTGGCTCACTGAAATACAAACTCTACATGCAGTACTGGTGCAATAAATCCAATCCAACAGGTCTAAAATTTTGGCACTTCTCTCCAAAGTGAATGTTAATGAAGAAATACATTCCAGATGATTATAGATTTCTCTCATATTGAGAACGTCCCTATCTAATTAAGTATAATCTTAACTGTGACCCATTATTGTAGTTACACTACCCTTTAAAATCTCAACCTTCAGTTTCTTATTTTACTAAGAAGAACTGCAAGCCTAGGTCTTAATTTCAGAAAAAAGTTTGGAAAAGCAAAAAAATAATTGATGATCAAGTACTATAAAACAGAATTCAGTAACTTTTATAAGGTGTAACAAGACCTTTTTTTAAAAAAGGCCTTTTTGCCCTTCCTAGCTCTTCACTATAACTCAGTTTTGTTTCCTAACACTCAGTGACATGCAAGATAAAAAAACCCCTGAAGTTCAACAAAAATAAAGAGAGTAAAGCATTCTGAAAGGTCTAGAAAAGCTCAGCAGCCTGAGCAACATGAGCCAAAACAGAATTCAATGTAAACACAAGCCAACCAAGTCTCGCTGTGATGGCATCTGCTTCATGTATCATTGTATTTCTTCCCTGACTGAAAGCAATGGGCAGTACTCATTTTATGCTCAAAGGACATGCATGACTTCTGCATTTAACAGAAAGAAACATCCCAGCCTCTTCTGGTGTACAAGTCACCTACCTTCCAAAACTGCAAAACATTTACCTTGACCATTCTTCAGATACAGATTCCCAGCGATTTTTATCCAAAGCTCTCAGGTTATAACATGTACATGTGGCAAAACACACACTGAAAGCTGAAAACTCAGCTCCTGTTACTCTGGTCACTGTTACCATAACCAACAAACACAAAGTAAATGAGTACCAGCTTTTGGTGCACAAGCAGCAAGTGCTTTGCATTATTATAGCACTGTGGGTAAAGCAGTTGGAAGCCTTTAATCATTATGGTAACTGTTTCACAAACTTATATTGTTACTGGTTTGATAATGAGGGGGACAGAACATGAAGAACTTTGTTCTCAAGCTGACCATTAATTTGATGTAACTGGGCTTTTGCATAAGGATCAGAGACACTTCAGCTGACACAAAAGTCAACCCAAGGTCCTGGTATTCAGCTCTTTACCCAGGCTCATTGGCCAACCATTGTGCCCAGCTCAGTATTACAGATGCTTTTCAAACCATTTATAAATTAAACACTTGTAGGTTAGAAAAAGAAATCAAATCCCCATTACCTTTCCTCCTTGGTCTTGGAAGAAATCATCCCATTTTTTCAGTAGAGATATCTCGACAGAATTGTCATGGTACTTGATTAAAAAATACGGCAAGGCTGTAACCCCCTCTTTCTGGCAAAGTTCATCATATGCTTTCTGAAGTGCTTGAATCTAAAAGCAAAGGGACAACTGTAACCAGCAGATTTAACAATCTTACACTGAACCTCGGAAAGTGTTTTAGCATCTGGGAGAGACAGCTCACTCAAATGACCTCAGAGTGTAGCATATTCACGAGTTTTAAACCCACAACAACTGAGATCAAAAATTCAGCTGCTCAACCAGCATTTCCCAATTCAAATTTTAAACAGGAGCATTATTGTTGTTGCAAACTGATATACCAGTAGCAATCAAAACAAGATAAAAATCTCATTCTGATAATCACAGTAGCTTTGTAGGAAAGTAAATCTGCCCCTCTATTATCAGCAAAAGAAGAGAGTCTCACTAAATCTATTTTTATATGGATTTTCAGTGTTTACAAGAAACTCTGTCTTTGGATCATGACAGGTATTTTTACACTGTTTATTACTACAGAACTAATGAGGGTCTTCTGAGAAGAAGGGAACTAAGCATTTTTCATTGAAAAAACCCAAATTGTTTCTCATTTATTATTATGCCATTAAAAAGCCAGTCAAAATTTAGCATTAATGTCTTTCAAGGCAAAAAGGCACATATGGGTAAGTTGACTTTTTGCATCCTTTTGCTTTGTAACATGAAAGAAACTACAAAAAAATGTCAACTTTTCTCCTAAAAAAAACAACTTCCCTATCCAGTTCTTTTTCTCGTCCAATCATGCATTTTATTAACAATTTTGCAATTGCTAATGACATAGCTCTCCCAGGGGATGCCCCTTTAAAAGAGTTTCTTAAAAATATAATGAGTTTCAAAAACATATCTATATATTCAATAAGCTGTATATAAAAGCTAAAATGAACATAACAGTCTCTTCAAGAATTGTTTGCAGTAATGAGAAAAGAGGTAAACAAAAAACCCACATGGAAGATTTTAAAAGAAATTAGATTCTCAAATTAATTCAGTATGTGTTAACAAAAATATTACATTTTATAGCCCATAAAAATGCTTAGTGCTACAGACTTCAATAACATTTAGTATTTTGAATACCTGATTTAATGAGAATCTGTCACCAAGACACACTGGTTTCTGAATTATATGTATTCCATCAGGGAAGCAGAGAGCAGGGTAGCAAAACCAGTAATAGAAATGGTACTTTTTTAAATCCTAGAAAAAAAAATGTGTAAAGTTAGATAATAAACATATAAATCAAAGTAAACTGTTGTTTGGAATACTAATCATAATTGATTGTTGATGATACTAACCACACCAACCATAGTTCTCTTTCCTTCACAAGGCACTGTGTCATGATTATAGAAAACAATAAAAAAATACTAGAAGACTTCCCTTCTCTGTACATGTTTTTATAAAAGATTTAAACAGACAATAATTCAGTTCTTGTTAGCTGAAGCATCGTTTATTAAAACATTCAATTTGATAAACATTAAACAATTGGTTTACTTTTACTAATATCCATAAGGCTGTCAGATAATCTTACACATTTGTAGAAAAGAATAGGAGATGGCACCAGCAGTTTTTANTTTTATATTTGTACATGGGAATATCTTAGCAGGTTTTTTAAAAATATTTTCAGACATTTTAAGATGTCTGAGAATGATCCTCATAACATTAATATGCTAAGATGAGCACAGTATTTCTCCTAAGAAGGAACTACTTCATCATTTCCACTACAATGCTCTAAATAAGACATATTATTGTTACTCACTGCAAACGTCAGCAGCAGAAACCTGTTCAAGAGCATAGGGTTGTCAAGAGCAGCTCCAGATTTTATTGATTCCCATATCTGTCATTGATTGTGGGGACAAGAAGGAAGAGAAAGGGCAGAGAAATAAAATACCAAGGTAGCATGAAACAGCAGCAGAAATCACTGATTCTTCCAACTACCTTAAAAGTACTGAAACCAACACCCCGGTAATCCACTGTGATCTTTCCCTAACTGATCTCATCCACACTATTATCTATGCTAAAAGGATTCTAAGGGTAAGACATGCACTCTCTAACACAAAAACAGCTGAGGAAGAGCACTAGTTCATGGATCAGGCATGGGCCATCAAATAAAACACAACAAACCTTATCAGCAACAGCCCCTCATGCATATGAACTATTAACGCTAGCACACTATGGAACATAATATACATACACATATGTTCCATATGTATTCATAATTTGGAACATATTAATATAGCCTTTTATTACACTCTCATCTTTGTCATTTATGGGATCTCTAGATATTAGATATGTGAATAAGCCACTAGGAAATTTAACCAAAATATGGAGACTTGCAAGAAGGCAATACACTGCACACTGGTGAGAAACAAAGCTGTAATACTTGTATGAGGCAGACCAGTTAGACCTTTGTCTCAAAAAATAAAGAAAGAAATAAAAAAAGAAACACAACAGTGAATAAAGCATTCTGACATTCCCAGTTTCCCTACAGATAGATACTGCATCACACCTACCACCAGCAGGGAAGCACAAGGTCACAGGAACAAAAAAATTCAGTAAAGATATGCATGAAACTTTGCTACTCACAGCCAGCAGGCAGACATTAATCTAACTAGAGGAAGCAAGGACTGGTCAGAGTGAAGTGTCTCAAAAAGAAAAAGGTGCCTTAGTTTGATTTTCACTTCTCCCCAGGCCATGGCATGTAATTTAGTTAGTTACAGACTATGCCCCTTCCTGTGACAGCCATCTTTCTCTTGCTTTATCTCAGTCTTCTGGCTGTTCTGGAGCTTCCCCATCACTTTGTCACACAGATGTATTGCAATAATCTGAAGTTTAAACCTGGCACTTGCTGGTTTCTGGGAATCAAGACAAATTTTTAAAATGTTGTCTACAGAACTCAAGTCACTGGGAGCTCCAATAGCACTGTTAAGTTTAAAATGTGGCCTACTAGAACACTGAATGAAGTCCTCCAAGTATAATTAGCTACTTTCTACTTTCTTGCAGAGAACAGTAAAAAACAAAGCTCAAACCTGCCAGTGTTTAAAAGGCATTTAGACAATGCCCTTAACAATATGCTTTAACTTTTGGTCGGCCCTGAAGCCAACAGCAGGTGGACTAGATGATTGTTCTATTCTATTCCTTCCATAAAAAGTTAAATCCTGTGACTACTGTGTGGGTGAGTCTGGACAGTATCTCCAATATTTGGGGCAAAGCCTATAAAGCACCTCACTGGCTATTTCAAAATCCTCTCTCTCTACCAATTGATTTGATTTTTCATCTTACCTCTTTTGCTTCTTTTTCCAGAAGTGATTTCTTATCACAGGACTTGAAAGTCTCAAAAGTGTTGGTGTTATACAACGTTCCAAAAGCAGGACAGCAATGTGCTGGTATTGAGGCATTCCTGAATAATGAAAGAAACCTCTGGGAATTGGATACCAATGCTTTTAACATGATCAGCCATAGTAGCAGTAGCTATCCTATGGAGTAAGGTTGCCCTGAAATTGTCAAACGATGAGGCACAGCAATTATTATTAGAATGACAGTTCTAGGAAAATGTTTTAATGATCATAATGCTTTATTGAACATGGATTGGTATAAGAACCTGTGTAAATGCACATCTATATTGATTTCAAAAATACACTATCCATGACAAATGTGATTTTCACTAAAAAAAGACTGAACTTCAGATGTCAATATTTCATTCACATAAAGAATTACCCAGTTTAAATCAATGTTTAAGACATCCCAAAGGAAGCCTAAAAAAGACAAAAGATTGAGTAGCTTTTATAGTTTCTAACACCATCAGCTGGAGAAGTTGTGGTCTGTAAACAACAGTATGTATTTTTCCCCTTTTTGAATGTAAACTAGGTAAAAACTACAATATTCCCTGATATATTTCATTTACTCCTTCAACATCATTCTCTTCAACGGATGTTTGTGACCACTGCTAAAACCCAAATACAGCAAATGTTTAAGTGACATAATAAATACAGATGATGTAGCTTCCAGAAATTTGAAAGCCAAAAGGGAACTCTTCATGATCACCTGAACTGACTGCCTGAACTGTACAGAAACACAAGTACAGAAAATTCCTACAGTAGGAGGTATAATTAAGCACTGTATAAATGGACCTTTCATAATTCTATTTTCATCATAACATTTGAGAGCTCAAATACCTTGGTATCATCCATTTTTCCTACTCTGAATTCCCTGTTCCCAACGTCACAGCTTTCTTCCAATTGCACTTTGCTGCATATGCTTTCAGTGTCATACATAAAAGTTCTTACATAAAAATTAATGGAATAATGGAATAATGTGTCTTATGAAATCATCTCAAAATGCACAAAGCTTCACGAGGCTCTTAACATTCTCGCCAACCAAGGCAGAAAAAGTCACTTCTGTGATTTACAACTTTGTAATCCACTGATTTGAAACAAACAAGACACTAACTACAAAGACATGGGTTCCTATGTTAGCCATACTAACTTGGGTATTTGATGAAATGAAAACTACGTGTAAAAAGTATTACCCCTCTCATCTCGTTTTTTGCTGTGTACACTGAGCAGCTTTGGTTTACATTCCGCTTGGGGCATAAAGTACAAAATTCCCATCATAAAGGTTAAATACTTTGGAAGATACTACAATGTAACTACCAGGGACTGCAAAAACTATTTTGAGATCCTAATTCTAACGATGAATCCTCAGTAAACAGACATCTAAGGAAAAATTTAACCAGAAGTCAGATGACTGAAATACCCTCCCTTAAGCAGAAGGGCCGAAAAAATGGAAAAAAAGGTATTTTATATAACACATATACAAACAGTGACTGAATTTGAGACCTACTGGTCCTTCAGGTGAGTATACTATTTCAGACACAGGGACCTAATGTTTGTGACTCAAAGCAGTCTCTCCACTGTAAAGTTCATTAAAACGTGCATTTCTTTTCATGTGGAATTTGTCCAAGTAATGAATCAAAGCGTTACTGTTACGCAAGGAAAGTGTCTTCACAAGCAAAGAAAGGTGAACCACAGTATGTACTCACATATCAAAGGCACTGAACTCCAACGTCAAGCGAGCTGGCAAACCCAAAGGATCACCTGGACAAAAAGCAGCAACATGCTTCCTTTAAACTGCAATATATAGATTAACCTTCCTCTCGTTGTTAATGTAAGTTATAAATTACCCCCAGACACACCAGAATCCACAGCTCACCCAGTGTGTTTTCTGATGTTTCAGCAAAATACCTACAATATGTTACAGAAATACTTAGAGGAATGACAGAAGAAACCAGAACTACTGAGCAAGATGTTCAGGTTCTACCTACCATTGTAGTAGTATCCCTTGATAACTTTTGGGGTCTCATCCAGTCGGTACTCATTGAGTTTCTTCTGGGTTAGTTCGTGCCAGAACCCTGCGTCCAAGGCACTACTGAAGGGAGCAAACTGCAGCTTTGAGACTCCAGGATCCACAGGATGGTGCACCTCATTACTGGCAGCTGCCATGATTTTAGTTAATGATCACTGTCAAACTGAACTCTGTAAAAGCAGATATGCCTGGTAAGTATATACCCCATTGAACATATTTATTCCTCATGACTACTCAAAGCTTCTTTTTAATACATTTTGTTGGGCTAAAGTGTGGAAAGCCTTATTCCTCTGAATGTCTGAGTAACTACAATTTTTAAAATCATTGACCCAAGGTCCTCTCAGTCCGAGCAAAGTCCTTCAAATTTCTTGTATGTAAAATCATGGACAAGTATAATTTCTGTTTGGTCAAGCTGCCTAGAGGGATCCAGTTTCCTGACAGACATTCCATGACTTCTCCTATTACTTAGGACACTACATCTCAACTACACACTTCTGAGTTACATCTTGTATTGTGCAGCCACAGATACAAATGACAAAATGCTAAGCCCTGCATCTGCATTCCTCTGTTATCTAGATACCTGTCTCAAAGCTGCTAGTGCTACCTAAGTTCTGATGGCATTTAACATTCAAACTAACATTTCATTTAGCTAGCTCTTCACTCTCAGCCTGTGGTGAGGGCTGAATACTCATAAAGCATTTACAAATTAACAAGCTACCAAAAGGAAACTAAACTTGCAGCAAGTGAAGGCAAAGCTGGGAACAAAACCTAGGACTTCCTTACTAGTTGCATTAGCCATTAGGAAATCATTGGGACGTACAAGTCTGTATCATTTTCCTACAGCTCTTTGCTCCTAGGCATCACAGTTCCCTTGCTCGCCTTAGCAGCAGCATTAACTTCACTGTGAGGTGATTCAGCTCAATCTGTGTATTTTCTTGAAAACTCATCAAATAAGAATGTTGCCCTTGAGAATCTCCTGTATTTACTGCTAGTGTTCCTCTTCACATCTGTACCAACACACATCAAGACGCAAGCTTCAGCCCATGAAACACAGCATTCAAATACACTTCTAGGGGAGGGAAGGTCCTCCTAGTACACATTCCATTCTTTGACTGTCTAGCTGAGATAAGCATAAATGTAGCAAAAGAAGGATTTGTTCTATATTAAAAATAAAATCTTAAAATACTAGTTGCAAAACTCCTCACAAAGATAGAAGCACGTGCTGTTTATCACACCATATCCATCTACCAAGCGAGTAACTGCTGTTTTCCCAGTCCAGCAGGGAGACCAACAGCTACTGATTTAGGTTTGTTCACAGCGCTCATCGATCAACCACCATCAAGCTGGAAACGATTATTTCAATTAACTAATTTTTAAGGACAATGTTTTAGCTTGCACAACACACTGCCATGCATCTGCCTTTTGTTACTGATCTCCCCAATACCCCTGACCCTCGCACAGGGATCGCTGGCAGGACTGTACACACACAACAGTCACAGTAAGGTTCCCAGCGTGGCCTGGCACTGCACTGAACTCCTGCACTACAGCTGTGCTGAGCAGCTCCCACTTTACTGTCCTGCGAGGTCACTTGTGCAACAGAACCAGCTCACGCGCTTTTCTTCCATGCTTTTTGGAACAGGGGGAAGGGAACAAAGGGGGGTTTTAATTTCTTGATGGCTGTCAAACAGCCAGCTCTTCTCTGACAGAACTCAGCTGTGCCAGAGTTAATTTAAGGCAGTTATGCTTTTCCTCACATGTCAGCTGCGTAACCGAAGCCTTCAGTGTAACCTGCAGCTCTCACCCCTGCCCGCCCCTCACACCCCCTGCCCGCCCCTCACAGAGCCCTCCTGCCCCTCACAGAG
>VZRW01000816.1:105897-127521 GCA_013398125.1 Aegotheles bennettii
GCTGGGCCGCGGTAACGGAGCCGGGCACGGCCTCGCGTGGGGCAGGCGGGGGAATTGTCTCGGGTGTGCGGGGCAGAGCGGGGGGAGAAGGGCACGGGTGGAAACAAGGAACATTCCCGATGGAAATGTAGAGAGCAACACGCCCGCTGCGGCTGGCTGAGCCTGGGATAGGCTCCCGGAGAGCTTTTGCAGCCTCCATCCCCGGGGACTCGGCTGCAAGCCGGAGCCACAGGGTCCAAGCCCGGTGTCAGCCCCGCTCGGAGCGGGGGCCGGGCACGGCGGCACCCAGGGGTCCCGGCCAGCCCCATCTCTGGGTGTCTGCATTGACCTCCGCAGATCCGGGACACCAGTGCAGCAGTTCCTCCTTAGGCGGTTCCTGGCGCTCACACACCAGGGAAAACCGCCTGCCCTGCGGGAGCACACGGTGCTGTGGGAACATCCAGACACTGCCGGCACAGCGGGGCTGAGCCTCGCAGGGAAAGGCACCGGCCAGGGGAGGTTGGGCAAGGTCACACAAAGACAATTGCTCGGGCAGCATTAGGGGAAAACTTCAATTGCTGCCGATTTGGCAAATTCAGACCTGATGTTTAGACAGGACCTTGCTGTGGAGCACGGGCTGAGCAGACCTTCCAGGAAGTTCACAAATAAATCGGAATAACCCTGGCAAGTTTGCTATGGATGCTGTACCTTGAATCTGACTGCACTGTGTCAGTAAACTCCCACAGTTCCTCCTTCTGCACGCCGTTCACTGTACCAGTATGGGTAATACCTTTGCTCCGTTGGACACCATGTAGCTCAGTCTGCAGTTTATCCCCCCAAAGGCTGGAAACATTTAATTTTATCACTTTTTAGCCTTTATATTCTCTCTTTACATGAAACATAAAGGGAAGATTGATGACATCCCATCAAAATAGCTGCAGTGTTGTTACCCAGTCCCCACAGAATTCTAACCTAGCTTAGATCTTTGAACTCTTCCCGTTTCATAATGTGGTTTATGAAACAGCTGTCAGCACGTAACACAGGCCATGAGAAAAAACACCAAAACAGGGCAGGGAGACACTGCGATGAGCCCACATCCCCAGAGTATCTCAACTAGACCTGTGGCACCTGAAAAGAGATCGGGTCCTAGGAGTTAGGTTTCTGCACCACAGTTGTAGCTCTGGGGAAATGGGAGATGCGTCTGGTGGGCTTGAGTCTTTGTCATTTTTTACACAGACTGGCTGAACTGGGAAACAAACTCGAGGTTTACACGTGAAACTGCTGATGTATACATATGAACACGCCACAGTGAAGTCTTACAGTGTAAGAGAAAGAGGCATCTTCAGTCAAAGATCTCTCCGAGCCTGGGATCTTCAGGAAAGTGGCTATTAACAAAGTTAATTTCATATTCATGGGGGAGTTGATTGATTGTTATGGCTATGGTTTACCTTATGAGATCTTCCTGTGAGCAAATAAAAGTGTTTGCAGTAACCAGGAGAATAGTAATCAACTAGAAGACAGGCTCTTGTTTTCAAACAAGGAGCAATTCTGTTGGGTGTTTTTGGCACATGTTTCTGTGGGGTAGGACTTTCAATTTCCCCAAGCAAAATCTTGCAGCAAGGGAAAATCATCCTGGAATTGAAGGTGAGAATAAAATAGAAGCAAATTAAAACTCATCCATTCTTGGTGAATATCGACTCAACATGTTTTGAGAAGATAACTTCTCAGAACTATTTAGTTCAGATTAGAGTCTGTTACACGTTTTAATAAAAATAATATTTATTTAGGTTTATATAGTGCTTTCCATTTAAGGATGTAATTGAGTTTTATATGACATTCTCAGTGACCAAGATCACAAAACATAGGCAGGACCTGGCAGGACTATACTATCAATGTATTTACAAAAAAATACCATCAAAAGTCATCTAGTCCAGTGCTGTACTCCTGCTGCTGCAGAAAGGGGGGCACTGCAAAATTCACAGTCCGTTGTAGCAATGAATACTGGAATCAGCAGTGGAAGAAAGTATCACCTTGCAGCTGCCCTGTTCTAGGCTCCTGTGAGCATCGTCACTGGTTTCTCTGGCACAGGCGGGTGCCCCTCGTATGGACACTTCAGTGGGATACAGGGAAAGGTCGTTACCCTCAAAGCACTGAGCTGAGGGATTGTTCATATCTAGCAAGGAGGAAATTAGATTGCCAGGTTGGAGACCTGAGTTGGGTCCCAGGTCTGACTGTGTTGGTTTTGAAGACTACGTTATGCCTGATCAAAACAAAAGGCATTTGATTGGACTCAAAGCATTCCATTTAATTACACAGTAGGCATTCATTTCAATTACACAGTGCAAATTTATAGCAATGTATTTCTTTAAAGGCATATTTCAGTTGAAACATGTCAGAATTTAAACAAAATGTCTTGGTAGACAAAACAAAATTATAAATATTGTTAAAATTGAAAACGTTGTTAGACTTACCAGATGTCAATATGCTTTTAACCACTGCCATCCCCAAATGTCTGCCTCTTTCAGTGGGAACTCTTACAGTTTAACTGGTGGAGGTCTCAAACAACAATTTCATAGTAGCCAGGTATGTTTGCTCATGTGTCTGCGCATGTATAGAGTGTACATCTCACATTTGATTTTTTATATTTCTATTTTAGACTAAGATGACCATGTAGAAATGATTTATTCCAGTGTCAGGTATGTATCATTTTTAAAGATAATTTGAAATTCAGTATGAGGAGTGTAAGCTATTTTCATGAGCTATTTCTCACATGGTGTTACCATTAATTGTTCTTTTTACCATCTAATTCTTCAAGAGACAAATAATTTAATTAAACTTGATAATTTTGTCATGGTATTTAATGAATAAACAAAAGTGCATATGTATTTAAACTCGACCTGGCATTTCCAGATGAACTAATTCTCATTCTGGTGGAGGATATGTGTGCACTGAGACTTTCAAGTGTATTCTCACCCCTCATCTTTGAGAACTTGAGCCATCCTAGCTATGTTAGGAGAATAGTCCTAGATGCATAGATACAGCAAACTGCAGAATTTGGAACCTGCTCTAGAACTATTCAGAGGTGTCTACAGTGCTTCCATATTAATACCTTAGTACTTGAAATTAATTTTTAAAGTGAATCAGTCTTATTTGTTTATTGTGCTAGGGCAAAGTGCATCACAAAGTGGCCTCACAAAGAATGTAATGGAGTCTAAAAGATGATGGGATCAAGCCAAAATGTGAACCTACGCTAATGTTTCCTTTATTGAGTGCCACATTTCCTGAAAATACTATGGGAAATGAAACACGTACTAGATGGCAGGACCCACTTGCTAATTGCACTCCTCCTTTAACAAACGTCCACGAGACACACATAGTATTTGCTGCAGAAGCCCAGAATTGCCATTACCCACTAGGTGTCACCAGTGACACAGAGAAAATCCCGAGAATGTATTTTTCTGCCTCTTTAAAAGCAAAATGTTGGTTGTTCTTACCACACCTTAATTAAAGTAGAACTCCAGTCCAAGAAATTCCAATAAATTTCTTATGTTCTCTTAAAGCTATGTGTCCTCTGACCTTGTTTATTAACTAGAAAACATTGAAAATATTTTATGGGAAACCACACCTGGAGTATTCTCTGAAGGCTTGGCCCCACGAGGTAGTAGGCTTCTCCATTCCTTACTCTAATTTGCTTTCCTCTGCTTCGCTTATATACAGAGTCATTTGAATTGCCTATTCAGTAAGATAAATGGATAAATCCCGTAGGCACCTTGCTAATTGGAAGTTTAAAAGAGACAGTATCCTGTTTTCTTATTTTATTATTGTATATTATAGCCATCACATCAGAAGCCCACTATGACTACTTTCCTTGTCTTTATTATTAACACAGTTACACTAAGATAGTGGACAAAAATGAAGAGAGATAAAAAATATTCAGTCAGCTTTCTTTGCCAGGGTTTAGCTGTACGGTGTTTGAATGTTCTGTAATTGTACCAGACATACTCTATTACAATCATATTTTTTAGACCAATTTTCAGGGATTTTGCTTGGGTTGCTGTTTCATGTATTAATACATTTTAAAGTCAGAAAACACAATTGTCACGATCAAGAGGATAAACTTCCTGATAGCTCTGAGTAGCCCTTGGGTGAGCATGTTTCCGCAGTCTATACCAATAACTGTCACTGACTTAGTATGCTGCTTATTTATTTCCCCAGAGATCACCTCAAATACCATCCATTTTGGCTAGAATTGCTGTTGCATATCACAGTAGAAAAAAGATCATAATGGCTGTGAATCTGAGCAATTGTTTGTGAAAGGCCATTGGATTAGAGTGTGTGTTTCAAAAGATGCTGCTTTGTAATCCAAAAGAAGGTGTATTTCACTGCTTGTGCAGATACTAATCCTGCAGTGAAAAAGTTGTCTTCATTCTGGAGTTAAATTTGCCACTTCTATATTCTGTCTCTGTATTTTTTTCTTCTAGATTTGGGTGCCCTAACTGCAGTTTTTCCTGCAAGCTACTTGAGACCAAAGTCAATTAATCTCAGAACCTTGTATGAGACACTGAAATGGACTGAATTTAAGTTTATTCCTTTAATACATTTTTCCAATTTATTAAAATGCAGAGATATTAGGGATTCATTTAATATTGAGTATTTTAAAAATAACTATTGACATTCAGGTGTTTAATAAGGTGTTCAGAGCAATAAAATTGACAGAGGATAATAATACTTTGCATTTAGTTAGTGTATTATATCCAAAATTTATGAGCATCATGCAAACATTATTGTAAGTGTTGCATTGTTACTGTAAATCTATAATATTCACTTTATGAAACAGGCACATGTGGCACAGAGGGACTCTAAGCAGCTCAAGATCGTTCATTAAGAACATAGAATTCAATTTCTCCTCCAACCATTAAACTACCATTTTTCACTTCCGACATAAGGATATTACACAGAACATCCCTTCAACTCATCCCACCAAACTCTTGACAGTACTCAGTTGAAGGAGATCCAGTTCCATCAGAACTTTGTTATTAAGCTAATAGCAATTTTAGAAGCAAGAAAACATTCAGGAAGTGGTAAATTCATCAGCACAACAAAATGAACCAGAGGACATTGTTTTTATATTGAACCTTCAGGATGCCTCTCTGATCATCCTTCCCAAACTGTATGGAGAAGACTCACATAAACTCACCATTGCATGCAAATACAACTTTAGCTGTTGAAGTTACCTGATTCTGGGATTTCTTCTTGAAACCAACCTACTCCACACTGTTTGCTCAAGATGTTTCTCCCACTTAGTTCCATAGCAGATGAATGGGAATGAGTGCTTTACTGATGTGCCACAAACAAGGCGGTATGCAGGCTGGAGATATTCAGATAATATCCTGAGATCTCCTCTGCCTCAATTCTCCTTCCTGCTTCCCAATCTGTACGCTCTTTTTTTGCTTTGGTGTAATTGTTCTGTGAAGTTGTAAGCTTCCCATTAAGTTAGCTCATGTGACATATGCCACTCTACTTTTTTGCTGAGGAACTATGTTTTCTTCCTTTGGGAACAAAACTATACCTGACTGCATGTAAGAAGAGTGGATTGAGTCCTGTTGTATAACTGAGCATGTCTGGTTTTGGGAATTAGTTAGTACCTAGAAACAGTTAAATTGATGGCTGAGCAAGTGAACGCTCATAGTTTTGTAGAGTGAACCTTAGCTGAAAACTTCTCTGCCAAGGCTGCACCCAGCTCTTCCAGCTGAAGCTGTTTCCACAGATGCTTGTCAGTCAAGTGCTGGATGAGGCACTGAGCAACATGATGTCAAAGCCAGCCCAGCTCTGAGTCATAGGTTGTACTTAGATGTCTTCCTGAGATCCCTTTCAACCTAAAGTATTCTATTATTCTGTGTTTTTCCTGAAATATTTTACAGCATTTACAGCATTATTTATAAAATGCAATCAAATATAAAGGACAGAAAAGGCAAACATACTTCATGTATTTTATTTTCTGTTTTACAAGCTTGAGTTGTTGCTCATGAGTTTGCCTCCTTATAGCAGGAAGTGTTTGCCTATTACAGGATAAGGATACATGGATTAGTATTGCCACAGCATGCTTAGCTTATTTGACAACTTGTAGGAAGAAGAAAATATGTGTAATCTGTAATCAGCTATATTCTGTAGGTCTAGAAACAACGGCATGCCCTTCCTGAATAGATAGCCATAGTATGTTAAGTATGGGAAGTCTTAGCAAAATTTCTAGGATGTAAAAATACTTTGTTCAGTGAAGTTAACATGTACTGGCACGAATGAAGCAAGCATGATATCAAAGAGATGCGGTAGGTTACAATATGACTTGACATTTCAAAAACATTTATAATTTGGGGGAAACTATAAATAAATAGGGTAGATTTTTTTAAAACGGTTGAAGCTTCTTTCTTTGACTATGCAAAGTACCTCCTCTTGGTGATCCCCCTTCACAAGCAGCGTGTTCCTGTGTTTAATGGAGTAAGTTGAAAGAGAAAAATATCTCACAGAAACCTTATTCTATTTCTTCCTTCTCTGTAGCTGAATAATTTATAATCATTGAAGATCTCTATTCATATCTCCAGTTTTTGTTCTACATAACGAAGGAGGTAATCTCAAATGGTAAAATGTGTATAACACTGTAACAGTTCTGAGATCGCCCCTGAGTTTTTCAGATTCCTGATCTGAATTAGGTCTTCTTCATATGTGCTAACGCTGTTTAAATGCATCTTTCCCACTTTTACTAACACCTGTTTATAAATTACAGTTTTCCAAAGCCTTCTGCTTTATCCATGGTGTGTGTCTTTGAAACTGGAGCATTTTGTTTGGTTGAACTCTTGAGCTGCTTTTTAGCTCAAAAAAAATCAGACCAGTATCAGCGAATGTGAAGGATCTTTTTGAATGTCTTCTTGAAATTCTGGTTACAAAGAGGATAAAGGAATGGATTTAAGGTGGAGTTCACATAGCCAAGCCATATAGTGAACATGTGTAAATTTGAAAACTGTTTGTGGCCATGGAGAGCCATTACCATAAATAATACAAAATAGGGAATCCAGCACAGCATAAAGGCTGCCATTATGACCCCTAACTGTTTAGCTGCTTTCCTCTCCCTGTTCCTGTGCAGTCCTTGAATGTGCCTTTTGGAATGGGTGTGCAGACTCTGCCATGTTTTCCTCAGGTAAGTCAGTCCACTGAAATCCTGGTTCTTGACCTTTTCCTGAGGACCGCAGGCTCTTTCAGGGTTAGGATTGGATTGCTTTCTACAGGGTACCTCCATTGTGGAAGTACGGTTGTCTGATCCATCACTTAAGTCACTGTCTTGTGAGCAAGGCTCCTCTTCATTTTCTTTCTCTTTTGTTACACACATGCTCTTCTTTTCTGCTTTATCCAGACCAGGCTCAGGCTGGGCAGTGGTGAGAGGGAGACAGCTCCATTTAAGGACTTTCCTATTACTCTTGCTAATGAATGCACTTGAAGACTTGTCAGGATTACTGAAATGAAGCTCTGCCTCCATACTTTGGGGCTGAGGAGAGCTTTGCTTTTCTTTGGGAGGAGTGTTCTCATCTAACATTTGCTTTTGGAGGCCAATGTTTTGCTCATCTGTCATCTTGCTATGATGTACGATGTGTTTTTCTGAGAAAGACTGATACGATCCATTGATGAGCTCTCGGTGTCGACAGTGTCTTCGAACAGCTCTGAATATTTTACAGTAGAACCATAACATCATGATAGAGGGGAGGTAGAAATTGACAATGGCTGTCAACACTTTAAACCAGGTGACTTCAGAGAATTCAGTTTCACACTTGTTTCCCATTTCTTTCCTTTTTCCATTGTTAGCAAAGACGTGCCATCCCAGGATTGGAATGATCCACATGAAAGAGAGCAACCAAACCCCCAAAATCATCAGCGATGCTCTTGTTTTTGTTCTATACCTGAGATATTTCAGTGGTTGCTGAACTGACCGATAACGGTCAATGCACAATATGAAGAGATTGAAGATGGATGCAGTACTGGCCACATAATCCATTGACAGCCAGAACAAACAGGCTGGTAAGCCTAGAATCCACACACCACCACTTAGGAGATAAACAATATTCAGGGGCATAACAGCTGCACCAACTATAAGATCTGCAGTCGACAGGCTGACAATGTATAAATTGCCAACTGTTTGCAGCTTCTTTTCCGTTTTCACAGCATACAGTACCAATATATTCATGACAATAGTGACCAGGGAGATGCTTCCCAGTGACAGACCTAGAAGAACTGGGTGAGGGTGAGTCGAGTTAGTCAAGTTCTCTGTTGTGTTTTTTGACATCTTTTGCACAAGAACACAGAATGAAAATCAGAAAAGATGTCCAGGCCTTGGAAATTCAATCTTGGTTTACGCTCCTGGATGAAAATGTGTTGGATTGCTTTGTGATTTTTATTTCCAGAACTGTAGAAAAGAAAAAAAATATGCTCAGTCATAAAATAAAATCATAAAACTAACCTGTGCTTCAGCTTAGCACTGTCCCTTTTAGGACTTTCCTAAACAATCAGTTTTTACAACATTTTACACATGGGTAATTTAATACATGTTCTATGAGAAGTACTGAAGCAAGCTCCATGAACCAATCCAAAATGGTTTGCAAAGGTGTTTCATGGGACTTCACATAATTCTGCCCCCAGAACCTGGAGATTTCAGTCCTTGCCGTTTGAATTTCTTATATCTCATTAAACAGCTGATCAGGAACCATAACATAAACTACATATTGGCAAACCAATTTAAAGTGTGTTAATAAAAAGCAAAATAGCACGTTTTGTACTAAAAGGTTTTAGAGAAAGCGGTGATTATTCACGAACTACATCTAATAGTTTGACAATGCAGCAGTTGGATTTAATTATCCACCAATAACAGGGTATCATATAACGTCCAGTAACAAGGTATTCCCAGCAGTAAACAGACTCCAGCCAGTATGCACCTATAGCTGATACACAGAGCCTCAAGTAACTCCTGAAGTTGTAGCCAGTGCCTATGTTTTCACTGGTAGGCAGTCATTCAAATGATAGGTAATGAGTAATCTCCTCCCACCCAATTTAGGCTTACACAGATTTCAATTATCCAAAGATGGCAGCCTTATTTTATTTCAAATGCAAACTAGTAAAAGTTCAGGGAAAATAATAGGATTTTTCAGGATTAATAACCATCTTGCACCCTCTTAAATGTATATAAATATAGGTTCTTTTAGGCTGAAGTTTACAAGTTGTTCAGGTGCCTAAGGAACATCTGCAAGAACTGTTCCCCAGGATTTGGAGAAGCCACATCACTCCTGCGTGCTTGCTGTTGCTGTTTGCTGCATTAAAGTGAAAAGTAAACTGAAAACAAGAGGAGTTGAGCCTGAACATATAGCAAACTTTTCCTTTATGCCTAAGGAATTTTTTTAATAATTAATCCTCAATAAATGAGCTATCTTTATTTGCTTAGAACTTTGGCATAAGCCATGTGTATAGCCTTCAAAATGAAAATTCTTTAAAATCTCAGTACACGTACTGCAGTTAAAAAAACAAAAGGACAACCTACTAGCCATGCACCATGGCATATACAAAACCTATTTTGCAGTGGGCCACATTTGCCCAAGCTTGTTTTCTAGTCATGTTCATTCCTACGTACTATTTTGCAGGTGTTATCAAAGAGTGGCAGATTTCATTTGCACAGTCACAGCCATGTGTAGCTTTATGGTGGGTTGATCTGCATTGGGAAACAACCAGAGGGGCATACTTCACTTGTGAATGGAGAGGTTGTATATTGAGATCATAGCCATTAATCATAAAAGGTGTTATTTCTTCCATTTTCTAACACAAGCATAATAACCCAAGTATTGGCAATAGGAAGGAAGGGAATGTAGAGATAAGAAAAGCTTCTTTTCAAAGTTGAGTAGATAAGCTATTTCTTTATCTAGGAATTCTCTATGCCTTTGGGATCTTCTACCTCCCAACTATTAACTTCATGAGTTGATCTAAAGTCCAAAAAATTATTAATAATATTTTAATTCTTGAAGCATATGATCAGTTGACCAACTCTATCTCCAGGATATGTCTGTGAGCGTGATACATATTTTCTGCCATTTTTCTCTTAGAGTGCTTGGCAGAGTTCATGTTCTGGTAAACAGCAAGTATAGTAGCACCCATAGGCAGAGGAAATACATACACTGTGAGTATGAGCTCAAGAGCTGTATTCTGTAATTCTGTATTCTTTGCAATCTTTGGGTTCTGTCATGTATAGTTCTTCAGTGACAGCTAGTCACAGATGTCAGAAGATCAGAGAGGCCTCAAGCATCTCCTGTTTGAGAACGGAAACAGAAATTACTCCATGGATCTTAAACCAACATGACTGGGGTCAGGAAATGGTTATATCCCAGTCTCACATTGTCTGTCTTTCCTCAGCTGTACACTGTAACCTCTCTAATGGAGTTAAGTATATGGGCATGGCCAAGTCAAGAAGTTGATGTTAATTGCTTCAGGGACCTCATAAAGAAACAACTGATCTTCATCTCCACATATTTTCATTTAAATTCATGGAAAAATAAAGGGAGAGAAGGCAACTTTAATTGAGTCTCCAAAGGAAAGAGCAACAGCAAAAAACAGTTAGACAGCTCTCGTTGGTTATTTATGAACTGTATATGCAATAAAACCTAGAGCAGGATACAGTAAATGGTGTTGACTGCTTCCCAAACATTCTCTTTAGCACTGCTATGGTGAGATAGGGTAGCAGCCTGCAGAACTTGATCTAGAGTGCATCTGCTACAAAGAGGGTATGAAGGTCTAATAGTTCAACTCATGCTCCACTTTAATTAAAATGTCATTAAAATGACAAAACTTGATTGCTTTTCTGTTTAGAAAGAGTTTATACAGGCTATAAAAATCCAAGAATGATGCCATAAGATGCAAATCATTTGGGAATGCTAAGAACAGGAATAGATCAGGGTAATGCATTTTGTCTTTTAAAAGTACACATGCTAACATGTGTATAAATACTCCATATTTGTAATAATTCTGTCTTAGAATGTAGTTTTTATCACAATGTCATTTGAGCAGTTCATAGTCCCTGATGGATTTTATCTTCTCTGCTTAATGAGAGCTGTCCATGTACTATTAAATTTAAAAGTGAAATTGAGGAACAGGTCTAAGTGATCTGCCAAGCATCACACAGTAATGTAAGATCTAAAAATAGCCAAGGCTTCCTGGCTCTCCGAACAGTGTCCTGACCACTGTACTGTTTTTTTCTATCTAGACTTTGGGTCTATATTCATCCAGACACCCTAGACAAGCAATGTTGATTTAGAAATTATTTTATTTATTTATTTATTTAAAATTTAATGCAGGGCAAGCAACTTAGTCTGGCTTTAACCTTCTGACATCTTCCATTGTAACAAGTCTACTTCCATGGTAGGGTCTAATAGGGCTGGTGTGGGGCTGTACCCAGTAGCAAACATCTACAATATCAATCGCTGGAACAGGTTTGCGAGAACCATTTGCCCTAGTCTAGAGAGAGCGGATCTTGAGGCTGGATTAGGATATTGAAGTTTACAGTTATATTGCATTCTCCTTATTGAACAGTTTGCGTTTTTCACATTTGTATGATCTTTTACAACCCTGACTTTGTGAGTATTCTCCCACCAGAGGCAGTATTGTAAAGCTCTGGGTAATTTATGATTTTGGGTATGTTGATGAGAAAAGAAGTCACTTTTTGAAGTATCTGCAAGAGGCTCTCCATACCTTCCACGTGAAAGTTGTGTACCCAGCACATACTTCCTACCAACAGAGTTTTATTTGAAGCCAAATCATACCTCAGAATCCATTAAAAAGATGTACCAAGGAATTGAGTTGGCCGCAAAATGCTTAGAATAGAGCAGAAACGCGATGTTGCCTTTGTGTGACCTGGTCCTTGCAACTGTCTCTGCATTCCCCAGCCTGCAGCACCACATGCTGCTGCTGTTTCTGCCTAACAGCTTTCAAATCATGCAGAATTCTTCTTATTAATGACAGGCATTTGGCAGCATATCAGACATACTGCAATCCCACACTCGTGTGTACAGGAAAGAGAATTTGGTGGCTTTCTTGAATCTTTTAAGGGCCCAAAGAAGGCTTCCAACACAGGAGCCTTTGTGCATCTTGCACCCTTCAGTGCCCATGCTCTTGCAATAAGGAGTAAGTTGTGAAGGGCCCGCATCTCTGCCTCTGACAGAGGCCAGCAGAACGGTACAAGAGAGAACAGCAAACTGCTCCTAAGGAGCCAAGGTGACCACACACCAAACAGCACCTGAAGAATTGCACTGACTTGCAGAGTGTAACATGGTTGGTCAGTGCCCTCTAACACTGCTCCTGTTTGGAGCTCTGGCCCTTACATCAGTCTTGCCCACTGGACTTACACTGAACTGCTACACAATTGCCACTCTCTACTAGAATTAGCACATTTTGCCACACATCTTTGTCCAGTGGAATGCACCTAGAAAGGAATAAGCCTTGCTCCATATGCTGAAATTCACTGATCACCTCTTCTGTGCTCTAGGGGAGATTATAATCTACAATTTTTTCCCTTAAACTTTGTCATCATCATTAGTAGTGATGGCACCAAATATCATCAGCAGTTGGTGCTCACGAGAGCGCTGTGATTTGCAATAGCAGCTTCTTGCTCTCTGTTGAGGCACACACCATTTTGGAGTGGCTGCAGATTGTTTGTGGTTTATGGACCCCAGTTCAGGAGCTTCTGGTTTAAATCCTTATCTGTAACCCAGTTCCACATAGAGGAAGTCTAATAATACTGAATAAATGTGTTCTGTTTGGGCCATTTCATTCTCGCTACACTGAGCCAAAACTCACTAATACAGAACAGATTTGAAAGAAAACAATCAGCCTAAGATCTTGGATAGTTCTTTGGGATTTCTAAACCCTAACCTCACCATGAAATGCCTTCTTTAGTTTTTAGTGTCTGTAAAGAGCTTTCTCTACAAGGGAAATCAGCAACTGCGATTTGTTTATTATTGTATCAGAATGGTAATTCTTCCAAGGAACAAGAATCTACTGGGAGATGCCAAATGAATGCTTTACTGACTCATTAGTGCAGGTGCAACCTATTAAGTCCTGACTAAGTGGGAGTAAGTTTCTAGAAACAGATGCTGGCCATGGCTCTTACAGAGAGGTTTTACAGAAACTGCAGCTACAGCAGGAAAAAGATAGGCTAGAACAAAATTCTTGTTCATCTGACTAAGTTCAGGGTAGAAGGTAAGATTTTATTTCAGATGACCCATGTTAACTGTGTTACACTTAAGAAACCCATTTGTTTCTAGTGAATTTTTAAAAATTATTCTTTAGGTGTTGAAAGTTTTAGCACATCAGAAGTTTGATTCATTTTCCTCTCAAAGACTTATTTATTTCTTGGTAAGAAAACAATCCCTAGGCAATGCCCGCCAATATTAAAGGAATATTTTTGATAAATAATAAATGAAAAAACTTGATGACCTGCCTGCTGTTTCTATCCAACTGACCCAGTGTCTTAGCCCAGGAAGGACCAGCTTTTTTTATTTTATTTTATTTTTTTTTTCATTTTCCAGGAAAGTGTCTACCACTATCAAAGGGAAGCCTAGATTTCACCTATGCTTGAGTTGTCTCTTCTAGCTAGTCTGAAATGAAAATACACCATAATCTGAAGCCTTAGTGTCTGGCCAGTCAAATTTTGTCAAACCTCCTAAATTGTCCTCTTGTCCCCATGTACCTATTTGAAGAGCAGTGAGTTATAAATGAAGCTTTTACTATGTGAACAAGCAACTCAGCCTGGCTTGTAAATACTTTCATCCCTTGTTTATATTCTGACTCTTCCTTTGTGTGAAGAAACTCTTAAGCAACAGATCTGGACATCTGGCTGTCTACACTTGCATAAACTCGTATTGCATGGATGTGTTGGTGGAGAATTTTCTGTGGTTTTTGATGTAAATGCTGTCTTGGGAAAAAATGAGGCCAGAACTAATGTAGCAGATGGACACTATTGCAGATGTGCTGAAATCTACTTAAAGGCTAGATTGCAGACAGAAAATTGCTGCCCGAGTTGCTGGATCGTGATCTGCACACTGATTTCAGGAGCTGGCTGCCCTGGGAAATGGTGCAGGCATTTAGTGTGCCAGTGGTGTCTGGCAGAGGTGTTCTTCCCAGGGAGGGTAAAGGCAAGCAAGCTACTTCTGAAGACTTCTCCACACTTACACTTCCAATGACAGTGGGTGATCCAATGCTGTAATTACTGCACTTCTTTTTCCTGTCCTGGTTCACTCACTTACCCAACCGATACTGTGAATAGGCTGTATAGTTTCAGAGCAAGACCAAAGCAGAGCAGATGGAGTAATGTGGTTACATCCACATTCCATTCACTTGTCTCTAAGAATGCACTTGAAGACTCATTTTAAACTACTTTCACTGAAGGCTCCTTCCTCTATCCTCTATCCATTTGTTCTGAACATGAATGTGCTTAGAACAGTGAGTGAAGGACCACCCAATTCAGTATTGCTAAGGGTCTAGAGCCAGGTCACCACCTCTGCCCTTCTGTACAGGAGCTGTGCTGCTCAGCTGTCATCTGCTCTGGGAAGTCACATTTACCCAAATCTCTCTAACTTGGATGGTGATGTTCTAAGGCTAAGAAGCAGACAACAAAAAGACCAAATGCAGAGCCTATTGTGAAGGGAATTTGAAGCTTTTAAGTAACTTTGTCAAGTCTTCCAAGGAAAGAAAAGTATTTATGATTATAGCTGTATGATATACTGAATTTGTAAGTCGCTTGTGTAAGGATATTTTCCTTTAAGTCCAGTGATTCTATTGTGCTGTTGCTATTTTTTATTTGTATATCTGGATACCAGGGTACAGGATGTCAGGATTATAAATAAATACTCCTGCTTTTATTTAATTGAGGTAATATTACATCTAGTTTCCTTAAGTGAGGCATAATTTGAAGAGCAAGAAAATATTTGGGCAGGCTGAGAGATTTGAAAATACAAGTGAAAGTTCAGCTCAGGGCTTGTAGATGATGCTTGACTTAATTATACTTGATATTTTTTGCTTTTAATTTTTATAGAATCACAGCAGTTGGTTCTACAGCCAGACACATAGATCAAATCGGCAGGCTACATGCTGCTGTCGACACAGATCTTTCTGACTGCTCATCTTTATGCTTGTATTTGGCTGAGGGTCCTGGCTTTAGTAGGAATGAAACTATCTCCAGTTTTAGCTGTCTGCCAGGAAAAGGTTCAGACCTCCACAGCCTTCTGAAATAAAGTTTTAGCATGAACACCCAAATCCCTATACACAGTCATGCTATCCTTATTTGCACGGATGCATCTGGAGTCCTTGGCTTTTTCTAACGAGCACTGAACTTTGCGAGGAAATTGGGTACTTGAATCTGAGTCACCACTGCACCATCTGAGCTCAAGACTTGATTAAGATGCTGTTGTGTGTCTGCTTGGGAGAAGACTTGTCTTTCAGAAATAACTGCTCTGGTCTTCTGACTCCCCCCACCGACTCCTCCATACTGCCACGTTGTTCTCTTCATTGGATTAAGGATACTGTACCGGATCCTATCTTTAACCTTCCTCTTGATTTGCAGTCTGGTAGCCTTGGGTAGCTCCTAAGTGTATATTTTGCTGTTGGATTTCTGGGGAGGGAGGCAGAGAAGGAAAACTCAGCTTTCTATTTTGTGCAGTGAGAACAAACCTGCTCATTTCATCACTGACAGATTTCTCAGACATCATTTAAAACTACTGTTATATCATTAATATAAAACTTTGCCATTAAAAAAACCAAACCAAACTAACCCAAAATAAGTGTGTAGACAGTTCTGTTTGGGATGCTATAGCAGTGCACCCTTGCTGATCTCATACCCTTTCCACTTCAGAACAGCATGCTGTGCCGCTCATACCTGGGGGGATGCAGTGGTCCCAGAGATAACTAGTGTACTTCTGTGGCATGGCAGGCTGCTCAGTCACTTTCCAGCTTAATTGAGAAGTTAAATGATATGCTATTATGAATGCACATCACTGCAGGGGAACTAGACAAACTATTATAACCTGTCAAAAGCAAATTTCTGTAAAATATGGAAGCTTACAACTTCGTGGTATAAATGCAGCTTCACTCTTAAGCAATTGAAAGTTTGACATGTTTATTCATTCAGTTGTGCCTCCATAGGAATGCTGATTTGTAGCCATATGGCATGAAAAACATAATTTACTACTTGCTTATGACTTGTTTATATGGAGAAACGCCTTGTAGAAAAATATCCTGAAACAAGCCTAGTAACCCAGTTATTTAACTTCAGCTGATACCGACTTTGCATCCTTCCATCCAGCCTTACATTTCTGCGCCTGGGCACTGCCAACACAATAGGTTGGCTTCAAAACTGACTCAAGTTGTAAGGGCCAGTTCTTGTGTGAAGACTGATCACTGAAATACTCCTGTGGAGGTTCTTGCTGTCGTTAGTGTAACCAGAGCACCGTCAAAGCTCTTCTCCTCGAGACACGGGCCTGTCCTGGGGAAAAGTTCATTCTGGCTTTGGTATTTGCTAGGTGTTCCCATGTCACTGTGTTCTCCTTTTTTGTCACCTTGGGTTTTTTTAATAAAGTTGATTATTTGATCTCTCTAGATGACAACAAATACAACTTTTACCATATGGTTCATATATGACGCTGAGAATATGTGAACCCAGAAGTATATGCTGAGTATTGTTTGCAGTACATAAAAAAACCTCACTAAACCTAAGAAAGTGATGATTGGAAGGCATGTTCTTGGAGCAGTGACAATCTGTCAAAAATTAAATTGAATCCAAAATATCAAACATGAGTTAATCTAAGGACATAACTAATAATATGTAGTATACAGCAAAATATCAAATACTTGATCAAAAGAGACAGTTACCTTTACTATGTAAGGCATATACCCAAGAAGTGAAGCTTAATGTGCATCTAAAGGGCTTTCCTGTGAAGAGAAATCCTTGAGTGAACAGAAAATGCTGGCAATAGTAGCATTTAATGGTATGAGCATAAAACTGATGCATGTCCCAATTAATTTGCATATATGAGCACACAATTTAATGCTAAGTAATACTTTAAATATGAAGAGGCCATGCCAAGATAGGAAGCTAAACACCAAAACCAAACTCAGTTCTGTGAAGTTTGATTTGGTATAAAGTGGTTAGGAGCTGAAACACTCTCCTAAAACTCAAAGGTCAGTGCGCAGTAGTAAAAGGGAAAGATATTTTAACAATATTTTCTTCTTTAAAGAATGGTTACCATTTGTGGCATGCAATCTTAGCCTGGGTATGCTCTTACCTATAAGCAGTTTATTGTTAATGCTCACAGATCTCACATACCCTTCATACCTAAGTCCCTTCAAAATTGTTTTTCCCTGGTGTATTTATGATACCAATTTCACTGTCTGTCATCTCTTTTCTGCTTCTTCTCTTGAGAACTCAAAATAGTGTTGAATGCTCAAGTGAATGGTGAGTTCTGCAGGCTTACACAGTATCTACTAACTCATGATGTTGTTCTGTGTTCTTAACATTATTTTTCCATGCATAATTGAGGACAGAGCATCTATGCCTTTGATATATGACCAACTCTCTACACTGGAGTTCGTATACTCCAAATTGCACTCTGCTTCTTTGAATTTTCACTGTTCCAATACTGATGACCTTGTAACTCCTGGAGACATAAATCAATAGTTGAGAGCAGGCATGGAAAGCAAAGGAAGAGTGTAAGAAACTATATTTTCCTGTGCATTTCAATACAACCTGCTCTTGCCCAAGATGTGATGTTCTTTTTCAATCCGCTACTTCAGCTTCCCTGAGCCTTACCAGGTCTTTCCTGGTCTTTTCGAGGCCCTTTCCTCTGAGAGGAGGGGAACTTAATAGGTGGCCTGGGTGATTAATATGAGAGCTACAGGAACAGTATCAGGAAAAATTATTAAATATCGCCTGGCATTCAACTACTGACAGAACCTTGGCTAGAGAAACACTACTTATTATTTAAGAAAGAAATGTCTGGATGTGGTTCATCATCTGGAGAGCCTTAATTTACAGGAATACAGTTGCAGGTCACTACTCGCCAGCAGAACCAGTGAATGCAGTGAATGTGCTGTTTGTTTAGGGACATTTTGAAAACACTTTAGGAAAAGGAAAAACAAACAACTGGAATCTGTGGCTACTTAACTGACAAGAAGTGGGTGGGGAAGCCCACAAATTGAATAGCGAATCCTAGGAATAGCAAATTCTAGGAATAGCATCTAAAAATGAAAGTGATCAAGTCTCATTTAATGTTATAATCAATTTGAATTTCTTCTAGTGCATGAATCATAGTAAATCCATGTCCTTTGACTCAGTGAATAAAGTACATGAACAAATATCCAACAAGCAGCCTGAGAATCTCAGCTGGTCTGGTAGCAGTCAAATCTGGCTATATGCAGCTGGAGTATTACTGGAACCTATTCACCCTAAGAAAGCAGCTACACATTTTCCCTTTGATGTATTAAAGTTTAAAATGAAACACATCCAGAGAATCCTCAGCAAAACTGTGTAGTGTAGTTCTAGCCACTTGAAAGTTGATGTTTTTACTTTTCATGGCTATTTTTAAAGATTGCTGTTAATGAATGTGTATCATTGAGAGTTCTAATCCGTGCTGAGGAATACAGACCCAGAGCAGAGCAGTTTTTATATTCAGTGTCTTTAGTAGAGTCAATATTAGTAGGTAGAGGTCTTAAATATCACATTTTTAGATGCCAATAGTGTCACCTAAACCAGGATAGTCAGAAAGTGCACCTTCGGTATTGTTCAAGTGCTGATTGCGTGAAGTGAGACTTGGAAATCTGTTGGATGTCTGGGTCTTTCAGTTTTATCCTGGTGTCCTGCCCTGCCCCACTCCCTCAGCTGTATAATGCTGCTGTCTTCTGAAGATTTACCTTCATTTTTATATGCTAATACTGAACTTTCCTAAGTTTAAGTTGCTGTTGTTGTATTCATGTGATCAGCATTATAACTGACTATTTAATTAATTTTCTAGGTAGGATTGTACTATGATATATATTCACATTTTTTTTCCTGAAGAAATATATTAATTTTTAATCTGTCTCTTAGCCTGAAATTATCAGAAGATAGAGATATCCTTTTTTTCTCTGGCTGGCATTTTTGAACAACTCTTTTTAACACTGGGCCTGTATTTCATGAGTATTAAAACCAAAAGAACTATCAGAAGATGGACACATTCCAAAGAATGTTCAGGCCTTCAAAATGTAAGCTCAAACTTCTATTAAATTCAGCTCAACTTTCTGGTTTAAGTCATAGTAAATGTCAGTTTTTCCGTGATAAAAGACCCTGGTCTTGTTCCTGTGTTGGTATTTCCCATATAAGGATTATTTTTGCCCTGAGATTGGGGGAAAACCCGTCATGACTAGAATCCTAAAGCTTCCAGATATGGTCTTAATTTTCCCTACTAGTGTAAACATCATCAGCATTAGCTAGTTTGTTATCAATGTGATTTCCTAACGAACCAGTATTAAAGTGCTATTGCCATTAACAGTGCAGTGCTAGAGAAGTCTGATCTTCTCTACTCCATTACACCTACCTGTAAAAAAAGACTTTTGCTACAGGTGTTGGGCTACTAAAGAACAGTTGTAATAGATGGAAACTCCTTTGTGCTTTCATGTAGTAAACAAAACCACTAGCTGTAAAATCGCTTATAAATGAGGGGGATTTTCTAGTCAGGATTTATTCTGTTCTTGGAACCCATTAATCCAACTCACTCATGTCCTGTTTTAGGACATCTTTCATACAGGGACAGCAAAAATTCTTACAAGTTTTTTAGATTTCACCTTGTGTTACTACTTATTCCAACCCTTGACAAACTGTAAAACTAGCTGGGTTTAATCTTTCTGCATCAGAAATGCAGTTAACTTTGTAAAATGGAACTCCAGCAGTCACTCAAGTATTGAGATCTGTTTCTTAGCAAGTGACTCAGTGAGTCACTACTGGAGAATCGCTAGCCAAAAAATCATGTATGTAAACAAGAGTTGCTAGTTCATTAAACACTGAGGTTGCATGCTCTAACACTGTATCTGCTATTTGCAGTTTAATGGTTCCCAGTAGAAAGAACTGGGTTTGTGTAGAGGAAACTTCATTGTCTAAGTTAACCACACATGAAGTCTGATGAACCCGTCTATGAGCAACTTCTCTGAATTCTGAGGAAATGCCAGGTGTGGAATAAACTTGCTGTTTTACAACAAAAGTAATTTAGCTTCAGCAAAGCTGGATTTCTCAAGTTCACATTCACATCCTTCAAGATGCTCTCTTTTCTCTGGCCCTTAGTGTAGATACTAAAGAATCCAATGTTGCTGTTCTTCAAAAGAAGGAAAAACCCTACAACCCCCCTTGCCCCAGCGTTAGTGTCTGGTCAGGATAAGCACGAACGAGTTCACAATCATACTAATATTGCAGTTCATCATAGGAAATTACTTCCTAATACTTTATTAGGATCTATTTAAAAGATTAAAAAAAAAGACCACAAGTGTTTTTAACATTTTATAAAACAGATTGAACCCTTTAAAGTAAAAGAAAATCAGATGAATATTGTCAATCTTCCTCTGCCCCTGCTCCCCAAAACCTACTGAAGTGCTGATTAATATGAAATTTCTTCGAGGATTTACCAAAATGAACTTGAATTTCAACTAAAATGAACTTCTGGTGCTTTTAAGCTATAAGAAAGACTCCATCACAAAAATGCACAAATACAGAAATCCTAGTGGGTGTGAGGACTTATCGTCTCCTTGTACTATTAATAAAGGCAAACCCCACTTACTGAAAGGTTTGGTTTCAGCTCACTTAGATATGTTAATGTATAAAACAGGGGTTTTTGTCTCTAATTTGGAATATATATTGAGTCTTTTTAAACATCAGGTAAACCTACTGTAGTAGTAGTAGGAATTCCTTCATATTTTAGCAATAACCCATTTAATGTCCAAAGTATTCCCTGTTGTCTTTTTAGCTGTATCTGACTTAAACAACCTCCTACCTTTCTCCAGGCAGTTTTAATGTTTCTTGGTGAATTCCACAGATATCTAAGATGAGCTGGTAGAGCTCAGGGTCTCTTAGAGCTAGAGAGCCTGGTGCCTTGTGAGTAAACAGCTTAGAAACAGCTTACCCAAGAAGCCTGATTCCTCTCCCCGTTCCTGCTCAGTGTCTGTAAAGGAACAGCTGGGAAGGGCACATCAGGGATGGGTTTAGAGCAGGTTATGGCCCCACTATAGCCCTCACTCCCGCTGTCCCCCCCCCGGACGTGGTGCACTATTTGGGCAATGCCACAAGGTCTGTATGGAAACCAGGATTTGCCCCCACCTACAGAAGCCCGATTGTCTTCAGCAAGGGCTGAGGGTTAACATTCGGGCACACCTTCCTCTTGCTTCAGCCAAGTTACCATTTCTTCCCTAAAGCAAGGAAGCAACCCCTCCCTTCCTCCCTCCTTTGCTCGGCCACGCTCCTCCACGGCTGCTCGGCATCTGTCACGAGAAAGATGCTCGGATTACGGGCAGGGCTATCCCGCAGCGGGCAGACACTCACCGAACCTCCTCTGTCCG
>VZRW01000816.1:128111-138324 GCA_013398125.1 Aegotheles bennettii
GGTGTGCGGGGATCCGGGTGCCGGTGTGCGGGGCCCCCGCCGGCTCGGCCACCGCTCCCGCCCGCGGAGGGTCCGGCCCCCCCAGGCAGCTCCTTTGGCGGAGCCGTCTCAAAAACAGCTTTAAGACCTGCAAAATCTCAAATGTAGAACACAATATTGCGGGTGTTGGCTGAGCTGGTGGGTTTCGTGCCTTTGGCCTGCCCAGCACATCTGCTCTGTATAAACACACGCAGGGGCTGAGGTTTTCTGCAAAGGGGAGCATCTCACCCATTTTCACTCCTTTCTTTACAACCGTGCTTATCTTCCCCTCACTTTTTACAATGTTTAGAAATATGTTCCACAGAACTCTATGTGGATTCCAAAAGAATGTTTTTGTATCATGCGTAAGAAATAAAGAATTCACACGATGTTTCTGCAAACAGCATTGTTAGGCACTGGGTAACTGCATTGTTTGTAAAGCTGACAAAGAGTATGATAAACTTTGCACAATTCCCTCCCACCAGGGGCTAACGGGAAAGTAAAGGGGAAAACCCATATTCCTGCACACAGTCCAGGGGATCAATGTCCTTTGCCAAAAAGGGCACCTCTATTAGTGAAGAAGTTTTGTAAGTCATAAAACACTTCCTTGGTGCTACTAAAGACCATCTTTTTGCTCTTGAATAAAGTGTTAACTGTCCCATTACAATTATGATAAAACCAGTTTCTTAACAGCTGTATGCTTGAGCCCTGTTTAAACCACCCTCTCCTGCAGACATCTGGCCCTGCAGGTGGTCAGAGCAGTCCTGAGCATGAACCTTCTCCTGGTGTTGGGCACTACCTGAATGGTGCTGAGAGGCATTGCACTGGAAAATGGTTCAGGCTCCTTTGCTGATGTTTTGATCTATTTGATACGTGCAAATAGGTTGTATGGAAAAGCACTGAAAGTCGGTAACGTTTAGAACTTTTCCTACAACACCGAGTTGCTCTGTGTGCTTACTCTGCTTAGGACCTCTTTCCTCCAAACAGTGTTTTCTGCAAGCAAAGCCAGAGATGGACTGGCAGCCTTAAATCAGTGCTTGCAGCGTTGCTGTGAGATGTTCCTATTTCCCAGCAAAGTTGTTTGTTCCAAAATACTCACACAAAACTTGGCAGATTCTTCAAGCCTCCTGTTATTATAAACTTCCAACTCAGATTACTTTTGTCAAATAGTTCTTAGAGATAGCCTTTCAAACAAACTCTGATAGGATTTCAAACAAGTGAAAAGGATTGTGGTCTGGAGTGTTACGGATTTACACCACCATTAGTTTTAACTTGGGAAAACTGAGCAACAGGCTAATAATAGTACAAGTGGCTGTGTTTGTTTTAAAATATATTTAAAGCTATCTGTTAAATGGCTGCATGATTATTACTTTTGGTTTCAAATCTGCAAATTAGTAGTCTTCAGAGTACTGCAAGCAATTCAGAAATTACATTTTTAAGGCAACTTACATCAGATTCAGCTTTATCATAAACAATGACCAAAAAAATGAATCTGCTCATGCGTGCGAGTAAATCTTTGCAAATTTTTGTTGGTCCCTGATGTGTCAAAAGCAGTAGTATGTGAGAGATGGCTAAAATTTTTGCTAGGGTTATTTGACAGTTATTTGTCTCTATTTTCTTACAGGTTTTGTTCCATTGATTCTTTTGGTCTCAAGCGGTCCTCAGGCTAGTACTTGGAATTACTGTAAGCTTTCTGGTTTTGGTGATACCATGAGTCTTGATACTTTCAATGCACATAGGCTATTAAGATGCTTATATTCTGCATAGCTTGGCATTTTGGAGGATTTGCCATTTCATCTCCATCTCTCTTAAGTGTCTACAGTTACCACCTCAGCAAGAGGTAGAGAGAGAAAGCACCTTTCATTTGCATCCATGCTCCTACCTAGATAATGCTCATGCTTAGACCAGCCCAAACTAGAATCTTCTGACCATATTTGCAGTCTTTGCCTCAGTGAGGGTGTTAATTTGAATCCCTTATCTACGCAGACTTCACTAAGTTTGTAAGTAAGAGCTTAATGTCTGTGAATTTTCATCTCTGTCTGAAGTTAACTAATAAGTTCAAATTTATTAAAGAGAAACAGGCAGATATTGCAGCTGTATGAAAGTGCAGGCACAAATAGGGAAAACTCAAACTGTGGCTTCTATAGGTGTTAAAAATGGCATTAACTACTAAGTAAGTAAATTAAACCAGTATTATAATTCCAGAAATACTTGCCTTCTGAATGTGTTCACCTCCAGGTTTGGTGCTTTAACTCTTAATCTGCTTCTCAGGGACATTCAGGACTCTTCTTTTTCCAGTGGCCTCATATGTGCAGAGTATATCTGTATTTCATGGTTTTGAAATTTGACCTTTGTTAACAAAATACATTCAGAAGAACATTAACAGTTTAAGAAATAATATTAAAAGTAGTAATCTGTTCTCTGATTAAAACTTGTTGCTTCCTGGTACTGTTTATGGTGTATCTTTTCAGATGACAGTTTGTTGTGTTGTACTACAGATATGAATATTACTCTGGAAAATCCAGTAATTTAGCAAGGTGTGTTTTGAAGTTAGGTGCCACCTGTGTTGTAGGGATAACTCTAGGAATAACTCTTTTCTTCTGCAAAATTTCAGAAACTTCCTTCTATCCCTTTCTTTGCTGCTTACTTATTTTCTTGAAATCTCATTTTCGGTACACATGCAGAATAAATGATCTTGTTATAATTCAGAAATCTTCTCTTGTTACGTTCCAAGTGATATTACAGCAGAACACTTTTCATTAATAATTCTTATCCTGAATTACTACCAGAAGCATTTATGGTAATAGTTAGGGTTTCTTGTGATTTGGATAAAGAACAAAAATCATTCTGATAGTTAAAAGGCTGTCGTGTAAGGATGGTAAAAATTTTGTCATGAACTCCTTGCTATTCTGTCAGGATTATTTACTGGCAGAGAGAGCTTTCAGCAAGCTACTTGTGTCTTAATAAAAATCTACTTTATGGCCAAGCAATAAAACGTAACACCTGTTATGTAGTTGAAGTTACTTATTCACCTCTGGTTCAGACAATGGGAAGTTTGCCTGTTTCTGAAAGTCAGCTACAGATGAGCTGACCAAATTTTAACTTGACTGTAGGTAAAACTCTGGAGGAGATCCACTGTGTTCCATTCAAATTAAGTGTAATAGCTGGGACATGTGGCTTTTTATTCTCAACTGTGCTATATATCACCCCTGTGTACAGAAAACTCAATTAGCTGATTTCTGCATAATTTTCTCCATATATGCAGTGGAGATAATAATTAAAAGTAAAGGTCAGTGGTGTGGTGTTTCATATTCTACACTGGGCTTCAGTTTGGATTGTAACTGGGTGACATTATATATTTATATTTATTTATAGTATTTATGCTACTCTCTAGGAGACAGAATTCTACAATCTTTAGAGAAATAAATTGATGATATAAGGGCTCTGTCAACATTCTGTTGCAAAACACAGGGATCCAATTACTTTCAACACATCAATATTTTTCTGAATTCAAAATCCTGAAGGTTTTGGCCATCTCTTATGGGGTACATCACTGTGATAAAAATATGTTGGTTTTTTACTACAGTTAAAAAAAGATTGCTGTCAAGATGTATGTGATTACATTAAGGAGAAAAAAAGCTAGCTGTTCCCAAGAGCAAGCACTTGTCTTTTTAATAGATTTAAATGTTTCACTTGGTAACCCTTACAATTGCAGCTCTGAAATATGATTATAGTAATGGATGAGCAGACACATTCATTCAAAAGCAGATAGAAAGTGAAAATAACACAGGTAACAACAGCTTAAGGAAGAGATATTAGGCTGAAGCCATTTCCAGATGAGAAAATGTGATAACAAGAGACATCAGGTATGTTAACTGATCACTTTTCCAGGAATTACAAGTTTTCTTCACAGGTTTAAGAAGCTGTAAAGCATTCTTTGCCTCTCATTTATGGCACCAGACAGTAGGTTCTTCCTGACTTGTGAATAAATTTGCTGGGGAACCATTGTCCTCTTGAACCTCTTGAATGAGGTAGATGAAGAAACTCTTCCCTTTTGACTTGGCTGCAGTGCAGTGTTCTCTTGGCCATCCTGGCTGCTATATCCTGGCACGCATGAACTATAAGCAGGGAAGCTGTAAAAAGCCTGGTGTTAAAACTGGATTCCAGGGTTCCTGCCTCAGGATCTACTTATGTACCTGTACAAACACCCACCCACACTCACCAACCTCTGTCCTCCTTCTGCTTTTTGAAAACTTTTTTAATGCGATCAGCTCTGCACTCTGGTGGGGATATGTTCCCTTTGCAATATGTTTTTTTCCTGAACAGTATCAGCTCTGACATAATTTAGTTCTTCTGCTATTAAGGACCTATATGGGACTCTCTTTTAAGGGTGGAAATGTTTCCACTTGCTTTGTTGGGACAATATTTGTGTCTTATTGTCTGAAATGAAGCATGGACTAGTACTTAGGTAGAGGGACTTAATTCCATTATTTAGGCAGAACTCCATTTTACTTTGTGTACTTTAGGATTTTATCCTGGAATAGAGCAATAGAGACAAAAACATTGAAGCTATAGCTAAAAGATGTTGCTCATTCTTTGTATCTGTGTGCATGTGCTTTAAGTGTAAAGACATAAAGCATAACTGTGGCTTCAAAAGAATCCATTGATTCAAACTGTGCCTATTCCTCACCGGGCACAATAAACTGTGTGCACGTAGAGTAAAAACACTGAATTGCCATTCTGGTACTGGATGGTGAAGGCTGTGTTCCCTTGACTCAAATCAAACATCTTCTGCATAGCAAAAGCTGTGGTGTAATGTGTCACCTTCAGAACACTGTAGGCATTGCAGAGCTGAAGCAGGAGACACGTGAGTTTCAGCCACAGTGGTACAGCCTCTCTTGAAGTTACAAATGCTTCTCCATGAAAATCTCTGGGTCCACCCAGCTCATGGCTGGATAGACCAGGGGTTCTGTATTGAGGTCCAGAAGATACAGACTCCGACTCCACATTTTCCCATTTGTCCGGGTCTTTAACTTTGAACAGATCACTGCTCTATCTCCTGGATTCTTCACCTGTTACTTTTATCCTTAGGAGGTTACTTTGATATCAATGAAGCAATGAAATTGGAATATTAAATAAAATTAAAATAGTAAATTAAATTTTAATTAAATTAAATATTAAATTGAATATTATTAAATAAATATTAAATAAATGTGGAATATTTAATACAAGGCAGTTTTTCTGCGTAAGTGGCAAGTTAATATAGGTTCAGTGTATATTCTAGCTTGCCCTCATGAAAGAGAAACAACTGGCTTTGCCTGTTAATGATCCCTCCAGTTTTACAATACTGGGTGGCACAAGGAGAATGTACCATTATGTCTATGGCTTGATTTTTGAATGGTGCAATTGTGGATACAGTATTCTCTTGAGGAATAAAATATAAGAGAGAGCCAGAATTAAGACTGTTCTCTTTGCTAACCAGGCCATAATTAAAAGTTATTTATTTTTGACAGTCTGAGAGTGCTAGGTTCTCAGAAACAGAGCGCTGGGATGGAAACACAGAATTCCTGTGATAGTTTTAACATGCTAGGTAAATCTGGGAAATTTTTTCTTTCAATGTAGGTCATTAGCCTACCTGTCCATTTGGGTGGTCAGTTTTTTGGCTATAGGTCAAGCACATTTGCATCAGAAAGTTAACTTAAAGTCCCTAAGAATATTCTCAGAAATTACACTTACTGTCTTAAAGGTCTGTGGTGTGCTAAAATTTCCCTGGAGATCTCAAAATAGTTGTCTTCACAAAACACTTAACTTGGCTGCTGTGACTGTGAAACTGTTGACTTTTGTCTTGCAGATTGTGACAGGCACTTCTCATGCTAAAGAGGGAAATGAGTTCTGTTTTATAAATATGTTCAGTGTTCCTTTATGCTTACAGTGGAGAGTTTATTCTGGAACAGGATATAACAAAGTTGTTAGTGAAACAGAGTAATAAAGATAAAACAATCTAGATAAGAAACAGGCCTAGGTAAGAAGTTAGTCCAAGAAAGGGCTATATTGTGTCACGAGGGTTGAGTAAGTGTCAGCCATCACCAGGAAAAGAAAAAAAAAGGTAAAGGGAGTGCTGAAGTTTTAAAGCTCCTTGAGTTCTGGAATAGGGGAGGAAGCACTGTGGTGAAGGGCAAAGGTTATGTGTAATCATCCAGCAGGAAGACTCACAGGCATCCAGAGCCTACCTGGGGCAGAAAAGGTGCCTGTTCCCTGTACTCAGTGGGTAGTAGATGGTAATTGCACTGAGATACTACACCCTTGTCTCTCCATACCAGCTTTTGCAAATCAGAGTCAAAATGTATCATCTGGTTTGCTTTCTGTGCTCTATACAGCTGGCGTGAAAGGAATCTCATAGAAATGTTTGTTGGAGTTAAATAAACCTCTGGAAGTCATCTAGTCCAGTCTCGTGTCAAACTGGGACTGTGCCACTCCTGGACCTGGTCAGTCACAGCTTTGTTTAGCCAAGTCTTGAAAGCTTCCAAGGATAGAGATTCCACAGCCTCCTTGGGCAGGTTGCTCTAGTGTTGCACTACTCCCCTGGTATGAACTTTGCAAAAACCCAAATACTCAGATGCTTAACAAACGAGAACATGATGCAGGACGTTAAAAAGGGTTATGATATGTTCTCTGAGGGCTATTTAATTAGTCTTTTAAGGAGTCAAAATAAGGATGTGGTGGGGGGAAGGAAGGAATGAAGTAGATAGCCCGGAAATATTTTACTTTGAATATTTTTTTTAATGCCACAGAATGAATATATTATAGCAGTGTATATAGTTTACAAAATGTACACATTTTAACCATATGAATAAGGCTAAGAGAGTGGCATTGCAAATGCCTTTTAAAAACAGTATGAATACTATTATGTTTAAATATGAAAAAATTAATTTTTTCCTTTGGAATAAAGCTATACTCAAATTGTATCAGATTAATTCAGAGGCAGTGTAGCAGACCTGCCTTATGTTATGTCTTCATCACATTCATGGGAGAAAAGTTGGACTCAGATATTGTAATATTATCATGACATTTGGAAACTGATCCCATTATATTATTTAAGCCAAAACTTTGTAATATGAACAATTTGTAAATTTTCTTTAAAAGGCTATGATAAACTGAGGTCCACACTCAGCTGTAGTAGATTGCGTTCAATTGGAAGTGGTGAATGTTCCATGAAAATAAATAAATAAGTAAAAAAACCTGGTAAAATGCTGAATGGAACTCAGCAAACACCACTCCTTCATGAAATAAATACTGGGATCCGTTGACAACGAGTAAGTTACATAATTAAAAGTATAAATTTGTTAATACAGATATTTTTCCTAGTGAGGGGGCAATAAGTCCCTTCTACCTAGGAAAGAAAAGAAGTTTGACTAAAACTAAATCAGATGCAGAGAAAGAAAAAGCTGAAAAACATTTAATTTGTGTGAGTGCAGTGGATTGTCTTATCTGTGTGGTTATGTATTAAGGTATGGTGCTCAAAAACATACTTTCACCACAAAGTCACTATTTCAAACTGTGGCTTAAATCTCTCTGCATAGCTTGGGGGTATAGCTGTTAGCTCACAAATCACAATGGTCTTTTGGCATGTGACTGAGTCACAGAATAAGCCAGCTTGGAAAGGTAAAATTTTGTCATCATTAGTTTCTTTGGTGTCTTCCAACTCATTCTGAACTTTGACACTTCCACTGCTTGGGGATATAAAATGTAGGGGCTGAATCTCTGGTGCAAAAGCAAATAATCTTATTTCTAGGCCTTTCATCTCCTCTGTTATTAAGGAACATAATCCAAAACTGAAAGATCACGTCTATGATTTAATGACAAATAAATGAACCAAAATTCAATTTTCTAACACAAGTGAAATAAACATTTCCTAATGGAAATATTGACATTTTCCCATACATGTCTGTATAGATGCCCACACAGTTGATGTGTTCTGTTTTCTGCAATAGAGATGAGATTAAATTTTTTTCAGACTTAGTCAGAAGATACAAGAAAAATCAGTTTCCAAAACATGGAAGCGTTGCAGAAGATTCTGAAAGGAGAAAACTAAAATGATCTCAAATTTTATTTTTTAAATACATGACTATTGAGTTTCTTTCTTTTTGTAATTTTAGTAAAGAATGTCAACAACTGTTGGGGGGAGGATTTGTTTTGGGTTTTTTGTTGTTGTTTGTGTTTGTGTTCAGTCACCCATATGAATAGATTATTCCTAATAATGCTTCTGGTAAGAACTATCCCAGAATACTGGCAGGAATTAATTTGCATCTCTGATTTTATGCTTCTAAAGGTTTGCTGTGTTGGAAACACATTTCCAAAAATGCTGTTTCCTACTGCTTTTCTTTTTCTGATGCACGTCAACCCAATGTTGGCTTTACATTAGTATAATTGGCAACATAAATATTATTTATATTCTTGCCTCCAAGCTGTAACTCTTAATGTAGGTAATTCTCTGTGAATTTTAACAACACTTGCTGATTGTTGCTGGCCCACTTACTTGTCCCTGTGGGTGAATATAACCTAGCCAGTGAAAGGACTCTGCTGTATTCTAATTACGTCTGTCTGCAAGAGATAGATCTGGCTTTATGGTTGGAGTGAAAGGTGAGGATTGTTCCACAACAAGTACAGATACGCAAGTGCTTTTTCAGCGTGTGAAACACAGAGTTCCTTCTAGCCATTAAGCCACCAATAAGACCATATGAAAGTACTCATAGGCCACCATCTGGTGCTTACAGATTTTTAAAATTAATTTAGATCTGTTGCTTATTGGTACTAGAGAATACCTCGTGCACTAGAAAACCAACCCCGGGGGAGTGTGTAAGCTTGAGAAAGGACTTTCAACAAGGGAAAATCAGGTAGGTTTGAGATGTTTAGGGAAGTTATCAAGGTTTGGTAACTGTGTTTCGCTAAGGAAAAAGGATTTTTATCTTCAGTTTCCAAGTCAGCTCAGTTCAGAATCATTTTTTGCCTCTCGAGGAAGGCAGGGGAGAGAGGAAATCCAATTGGTTTGCATCGGCGGGGTGCCAGGAGAAAGAGGAAAGGAAATTATTTGAGTTCCTGCAAGTTAACAAGACTTGTTAACTGAATTCAGTGGGAGAAACCGAGTTGTTTTCTCAGATGCCATCGGGAGGGTCGGCAGGTAACGGGGGTGTGCGATGTACATGGGATTGCACATGGACACAGCCACATTGCTGCTGGGAGAGGTATTGGGAGAGAAACGTGGAGTCGCTTATACGGACCCGATGGGGGGCTCATTTACGGTGCGCTGCAGGTTATCCCAGGACGTTTCCCGCAGGAAGGAACCGTGCTGATTGTGTTTCCTGCGGCACGGCCCGCGGGGCACCCACCGGGGCTCCCTGCGGGGACACCGGGGCTCAGCAGCCCGAGAGAAACAAACCCGGGGGCTGCTTCGCTGTGCGTGCGGAGCCGCTCCCCAGCACCCCCGAAGGTGCCTCCCCAGTTTAACACAGACGGTGTCCAAACCAGCGGAGGGGAGGGCGTGAGGTCGCTGCCCCGGTGTGCGGGGAGGAGGAACCGCAGCGTGCGATGGTGCCGCGGGCAGAGCTCCCCCGGGGGGCGCACCCGAGGGGAGCGTGGGGCTGTGTCCTGCTGCACAGGGGGTCCCCCGAGCAGGGTCCTCCCGAGCAGGGCACCCCGTGCGGCCGCCCAGAGCCAGGGCACACCCGGGAGCTCGCCCGGCCGATCGGGAGCTGCCCGGGGCGTTTAAACGGCCCTAAGGAGCAGGAGCGGCCAGGGGAGGGCGAGCAGGGGTCCGGCCCGGGCAGGGCTCGGCTCGGCTCGGCTCGGCTCCTCTCTGAGCTCCGGGCAGAAGCAGCAGAGGCAGCAGCGCTGGCAGCGCAGGGTGTGAGCGGCTGGAGGGACCGCACCGACACCCGCAGAGCTCAGTGCCCGCGGTCACCGCTCCGGCCACGGCAGAGCCCTCCTGCCAGACCCACCTGAGAGGGGCAGGGCCAGCGGCTGCCAGGAGTGCCCGGTGCCTCCCCGGGAGGCCTGGGCTGATGGTCAGCCCTCCTGCACAAGGTGTGGTTGTTGAAGAGCTGTGCCGCCAGGTGAGGAAGCCACAGGAATCATAGAATCATTATGGTTGGAAGGGACCTCCAGGGTCATCAAGTCCAACCTTTATCCCATCATAATC
>VZRW01000820.1:0-19273 GCA_013398125.1 Aegotheles bennettii
GTCAGGGAACACCTAAGCAAACTAGACATATGTAAGTCTGTGGGCCCTGATGGGAAGCACCCACGAGTGCTGAGAGCTGGCAGATGTCATCACAANTTATTGAGCAAGACTTTGTAGAACTTACTGTAATAACTGATGGGATTTTGCAGACTTCACACATAAGAAAACTAAAGTTTCTTCGAGTACAGTTCAAAGAGATGTTAATTCTATTCCTGACTAATGCAAACATAAGAAGCACTGGCTTTGCTGTATCACCTAAAGAAAACATACTGCGTATTATACTATACAGTATACAAACAGACAGCAGTACTTCTTAATACAAATTGTTTCAGTAGTTTCCTCTATTATTACTGGAAAATTTACAAATTATAAACTTGCAACAAACATATTAAATTAAGGACCTCAAAAGCATGCAACAAAAGCTCTGTGCTTGTTTATATTTTGTACATATAGACTTGATATTCTATTTCTGCCAAATCAAATTTTATAAGAAGCATTACTACTCATGATTAAAATCCAGTTATGCCCCTCAGTGGCATTACACTCACCTATGTCCAACACCACCAATTAGATAACAGGTGATAATGGACAAGACTATAGATAATAAAAATGGCTTATTTTACACAATGCTTTCACTTCAAGCAAAGAAACTTAGGAACTACACATAATTCTCATAGCCATCAGAGAAATTCAAAATCAATATGCAGATTTTTTCAATCACTGAGAGTGCGCCTCATGGATTTTTAGACTGCAACGTTCTCATTGTTTATGTGATGCATGTAAAACTTTTAGAGCTTTTGGAGCGATTCCAAAGGAGGGCCACAAAAACAATCAGAAGTCTGGAGCACCTCTCCTGTGAAGAGAGGCTGAGAAAGTTTGGGTTGTTCACCCTGGAGAAGAGAAGGCTCTGGGGAAACCCCAGAGAAGCCTTCCAGTACCTGAAGGGGCTACAGGAGAGCTGGAGAGGGACTTTTTATGAGGGCATGTGGTAATAGGGGAACAGGGAAACTGTTTCAAACTAAACGAGGGGAGATTTATATTGAATATTAGGGGAAAATGCTTTCCTGTGTGGGTGGTGAGACACTGGCACAGGTTGCCCAGAGAAGTTGTGGCTGCCCCCTCCCTGGCAGTGCTCAAGGCCAGGTTGGATGAGGCTTGGAGCAACCTGGTCTAGTGGGAGATGTCCTTGCCCATGGCAGGGGGTTGGAACAGGATGATCTTTAAGGCCCCTTCCAACTGAAACCATTTTATGATTCTGTGATTTCCAAATTTCCTTTTTTTTTTTTTCCCCAAGTTAGTTCAAAATAAATGTGAGGAAAAATGAGGTATGTAACTTGCATGCTGCACAGAAATATAACCTGTGTAGAAGGGTTGTACATTAAGTGAATTTCCAAATTCTAATATTTTCTTTAGATAACCACCAAGTCCAATTTCCTTTTCCTGCAAACAGCTGTGATACTTATTGTTCCTAAAGACATAAAATTCCATACAGAAACAAGTTAGAAAATTTCATTCTAATTATAACAGAAGCAGAAAAAAACTTCAGTCTTATTACTCAAGATTTAAAAATCTTTCACATCTAGCCTAAAAATATAAAGAACCTGATTATATTCACTGATGGTTACGCCAAACTTAACTCTTCATTTAAGTAGCTTCTCTTTTCTTTTGGTGTTTACTTTTAGTCAGACTTTTAAAATCCTCATTTATCATTAATCACATTTTCAAACACTATCTAAAAACATATCAGGACATATGACATAGTGTACTAGCTACTACATAAACACAGTTAAAGGGTTTATAACTTAATTGTACAAAATAGACACACTGGGTAAAGGAGGGGAAAAAGTGTACAAGCCAAGTAACATAATGGCCTCAGCTAACACACTACTTCTACAGTAATTAGCTGCTGAGTAACCAAAGTGCAAACAGAGGTAGGTTTACCAGTGGTCTAACAGTAATAAACGAAAAGAGCTATTCCTCACTGAGATGTGTGTACCCCCACATTCCGTCACAGCAGTTGTTCGTTGTTCTATTCCAGTTGAATAAAATCTCAGTAAGGCCAAAAAGAATTACACTGCTTGGTGGCTTCATCACATTAATCTTAAATAAGTATGGCTTTATTGGTAAAACATTGAAAATTTATGTGTTTTGAAAAATCGTATTTACTTTAATGCTTACTTCTGACCTACTGCATTTCAGCTTATGAAGTATGTTCTGACATTTCTAACTTTTTATGCTTTCACAAAAAACCATGCCAATACAACAGTTACAATAGTGTTTCAGTAAAGATATAAAATAAACGTATTACCAAATTTGCATTATAAACCTAAGAATCCCAGAGTAATAGTTAAACAGCAAACAAATCTGAAAAAAATCCAGTATGTAAAAGCATACCAGTCTCTGTGGGGACCCAGGCAATCCCAGCCCCATCCAGTATGCAACCAGAAGTTTACATGCCTATAGTTGTGATCCCAAATAAATTAATGTTTTTATTTAAATTATTTAGCTAATTATTAATTAATTAAGCTAGCAATGTTATTACTTGATAGAATGCGTACACAGAACCAAACGTCCTGAAAGACTTTGAGTGTGTTTTCAAAATAAAGTTCAGAATTTTGAGTTACCCAAAAATATTGTATTAAGTAGACATTAAAATGTAAAATATCTTAACATGTAAGATCTCCGACTCTTACAAGGAACTTCTAAAAGGATTTGTTTTCTTTCCTTCTGTTGAAATTTTATAAGAAACTTAGAATAGAGGAAGAAAAGAGCTTTATTGATTAATAATGTTTTGACCATAACATTTACCATCATGTCTTACAGTTCTCCCATTAAATGTTCGAAAATTATGAAGGTTATACAGAGCATTTTTGTTTTGCTATACAAATTAGACCGTGGCAACAAGCTAAGCCTATTCCAATAAGTAATATACAAGGCCATAATTTTAACTAGGAGTCTATCCTAAGATAATTGCAATATTATATAAAGAAAAAAAAGTCTTTGGTTAAGGCTAGCTTAATACAGGTATAGTTTTCTTTTCAAATAAAGTTTCCTTTTAACTACCACAGACATTGTAATTTTTATTACTATGTGTAGTCTATTAACAGTTACATTAATAGTGAAACTAGCGTGATGTCAACAGTTAGGTTTGTAAATTCACATTTAAAATCACAGAGAATCACAGAATCACATTTAAAATAATTTTAAATGACTAAGCAACTCCAAATGCTAATAACATTAGAAATGTGATACAGTAATTTTAATTAGAAATAGATGACACAAAAATTTAGAAGGCCATATAAGTTAATGGCACAAATTACAAAATAACCACTTAATCAAAATCTGGTTAAATTTTTCCCACTGGTGATCAAAACCATGGGCAAATAAGTTTTGTAGTATAGTCACTAAACCTTTCAAATACAAGGGCAATCAAAAGAGAAAGCATTGGTAACAGCTGATTATATATGTTAATGTTAAGAAAATACTCTTACACAAATATTTGAAATGACCATGCCCAACTACATTTTGGAAGGACACATAACAGTATTGGCAGAAGTAAATAAACCATTTGTTTTAAGAAAGAGGTATACTAGGAAATGTTGCACTGCTCCAGTTATGATGTAGGAATAATAATTCAACACATTTAAAAACAGCATAAAGTTATTAAATGATAAAGCAGCATTGAAGTTTTTCAGATGGTGCTGGTGCAGAATGAACTTAAGGGAACTCAAATTAAGGTTTGACAATTACTACCTAACAAGGTAATTTACACACGAGAAACAAATGTTTACAGATCATGACCATCTTCCCACTTCAAGAGCCCAGTTTTGAAACTTCCTTAATGTGCATAGAGTTCCATAATCATGACACAAATATCAAAAGATTATTATACTGGCTACTTAATAATTGACCACTTACAACTATCAGGCTACATAGATCATTAGTTTGATCAATTATGACAAATTTAAGTTTCAGAATATTCTACTGGCCTGCCAAACAACAGTTAAAAATAAGTTTAGAATCAAGCAAAACCTGTGTTCTTTCCAGGTCAGGAGTACGGGGAATTAAAATTAAGGTCAAGAACATGTTAGACAAAACACCATGCCATGCAGACTGGCAGCCTTAACTTCTTGTATCTTTTCTGAGCACTTTGCATGCAAATATGTTTTCATATTACATACAGAATCTGTTACAGCTTTCACTTATGTCAAGTTACAAACAATATGGTTTATCTTCTATTAAAATAGGTTTTAGTAAGAGTAGTGATTTTATAACAAGTTATGCAATTATTTGATAGACCATTCCAAATGGTTAAAACATTATTTACTATTCAGACTCTGAAGTCTTAGGAGGTTTCAGTAGTTAAAACTAGTTGCAAAACATGGATCCTAAACAATGACCATCAAAAAACATTCTCTATTCTTTTAATTAAACATTATAAATGAAAAAGTTGTGAAATGAAAATTTTAATATGCAAAATTTAATATTCTAAATACGTCAAAATAAGAACAACGGTATGCAGCAAACTACAAAGTGACAGAAAACAAGTATGTGAAACAAGAATGCACTACTGGCATATGTGGAAAAGAAAGTTTCCCCTCTCCCCACTCCTTTCCCTCCAAAAGTACATACCTGCTGACTGTGTCTACTAGCTCGTTTCTGAGGTTGGTAGATAAGCCAAGTATACAGGACTGGATCAACATTAATTGCTAATCCTTGAATGCTGGACAAGAGTACTGCACCTATACAACATAGAAAAAGAAAAGAAAATGTAATCTATCTGCTAAAGAATCTCCATATATGTATTCATTTTTATTGCACACAAATTTTGATGCAGATTTTTGTTTATATGCATTTTTCTTGGGCACAAATGATCTTTGATGCAATTTTTGTTTGAACTGGACTTACATATATATTTATTTTAAATTTCAGTCAAGAGTAATAATTAAAACAAACTTCAATAACTTCTTGAAAGTGAGAAACTTGCCTGCAGTGCCAGTGTTACGGACACACACACACAAAACACCAACAGAGAACTGCATTTTGATTTTGCTTATCATGATTTCTTTATTACAAAATGCTTGCTTTCACAAAGTTGTGTGTGTAACTGACTACACACACCTTTCTTCAGATTCTCATCCAACAATAACATTATGCAAGAAACAAGTCAATGAGACCCTTGACAGAAAGAGGAGAATATAATGTATGACTGCCCCCAAGCTCAACAAAGAAAAATTTGGCCTAGGACACTTGGTTCTTTTAATAAAGACAGGTCTACTTTAGATTAGTGTTCTGCCCAAAGCTGCTTAGGACAAACGCTTTTCATGTAAATGTGGTCATGAATGTTTTTTAGTAGTAGACTAGTTAGGTAAAATAATGTTGTCAGTCTCAGTACTGTGAGCTATTAGAATTTTAGGACTTTTGAAGTCCTACAACTACACAATAAGGCAACTATATCTTCAGTTCTTAAAGGTAACCTTCTAGTTTACTCATGATTGTGAAGAAAAACTTACATAGGAAACATTAGGGCTCAAAACAGGAGGAAATTATTCTCAGTATCAAGAAGTCTTAGTATCTACTTCTAGCCAAGCACACCTAAACCCAATTTATGAAGCACTATTTCTGTAAAACCTGTGTAAAAAATCTGATGATGTATTAATTTAGCGAGGCTTTTAACTGTTGCAGCAGAACTTAATTACAGAGCTGTAAAATTCAGAAGCAAATTGATTAATAAATTAAAAACAGAAATCCCCATTACTGGAAGATCCTAGTACCAAGTTCTAGAGAATAACAGTAGTTCTATAAATGAAAGAAGTTTCCTAAAGCACCAAATACTATGATATTTACTCTGTAGTATGCAATACAATTATGCAGCAATCTGAATTTAATAAGAAGTTCAAATAAATACAGAAAGCTTGCCATGCTATTCAATGTACTTTCCAAATACCAGCAAAAACATATGCCTCAAAATGCAATTCATCACCAAAATNAAAATTTTAAGACCAGCTGAATTCCAAATGCAGAACAACCACCAACCAGGGGCGACGCAAGCAAAGCCCGATGAGTACAATGGGAAAATGGCAGTCAAGAAATATACAAAGATAAATCATCTGCCTAGCACAGGCCTAGAGTTGGAACACACACTGTGAGGATCTCCTATATACAGACTAGTCTATATGATCTGATGGTTTTAAATGTCAGTAATAAACCTTAGAAATAAATCTGCAATTTAAGGCAAAGCTGATGTTGAGCATAAAGTAAAGGGGTAACATGCAAGTAAGAAGAGCCATGAATATGCTTGGAGGAGATCTGGAAGAGACTAGAAAAAGGAAGAAGAAGATAATAGAGGACTGATAAAGCATATACTACAATCATTAGCTTTTATAAGATACTTGGCTGCAGAAGTAAAAGAGTCCTGCGTCTTTAAGAGATACCGTCTGTTGTCAGCAATACTTAATGGAAGGTTTAATGTATATGTGATATGACAAGTAGAAGTCAGAGACCTCCCAAAGAGTGAGGAATAAAGTCAGCCTACAGGCAAAATAAAAAAAAAAAACCCAAACCCACTTTTGTAACAGACTCTCAAAGAAAAAAAATAATAGTGTTACTGTGGCACATGATGCTACTTACTCCATTTAGTTTCTTGCTTACTGCAAAAAATTAGCTAAAGATAAGACGTTCAATACCATTAAGTCATACTTTGAACTGAAACAATCTTTTCACTTCAGTGAAGTCACACTACACAATCCCACAAAACTCTAAGGTTTAACAGAGAGCAAAATATTTTTTTTCCAGTTGTCTTTTGTACTTGATAGCTTGTGTTCGGGAGAAAGAAAAAAGAAAAAAGTACAAGTAGTCAGATAAGCAATTACATTACTTGCCTTTCAATTTGACTGTCAGGTAACTTTGACCTCCTACCAAGTCACTTCTGTCACATTGAATTACTGAATTACGCTATATTCAAAGAGTGATTTAATCACCTAATGTAAAATTGTTTTCTGTGGAACAGCTGTCTTCAAAGTAAAAACTGTGTAGTCAAAGAAAAGTTTCTCAGATTTGCATCCCCCTGCCACTCCTCACCCCCAAACTCTTAAACTTGTGTTTTCATGTCAAGAAATAAGAATCCCCCTGTTCTCAAGGAAGATCTCACTGATGTGAGGATCAGGCTGTAAGTTGGCAGCAGACTCCTTACATGTCTGAGAAAAAACTTAATTGCTATTTTGTCTCTGTCAAAATGCAATGCTTGAGTTTCCTGGATTTCATTAAGATTGTGGTGAACTTTCTTTTCTCCCCTCCCCTTTTCTCCTTTTAATTAAATTTACATTTCAGATAAAACAGACCTTAGTCCCATAGCATAGTAGGTTTTCTTTCCAGATCCCAGTTCTTGACAGAGTTATCTATTACATCCATCTAGAAAATTATTTAAAATGTAAGAATCAAACCCAACACCATGTAATCTTTGTGCCTGGCAAATGACACCATGTTCAATTTGGGCAAATAATTTCTTTCTTCCCCAACTATCTGCTCTCTCCTGAAGGAACAAACCAAGAAGAGGCTGCAGGTGGTGGAGGAGGACAAACAGGAGGCAGCAAAGCACAGATGCATTTAGCATTCTCATCCTGCAGACAAGCTTCCTCAGACCATGACAGCTGCAGCAACAGCACTTATCTTCCCAAGGAACCAGTGGTCCCACAGAGGATAACCTGAGGCCTCCTGCACTTGGGTTGGCCTTGCCTCTACCTCCTCCCACCTTGAGTTCTGCTGGAGGAGCAGGGAGCAGACGGGTTGCTAGCCTGCGGCTCTAGCCCTACCCTCTCCCTCAAAAGGGGAATTCAAGCATATAGTAAGTGGGACAAATAGGGCACTTCTGGTGAGGCAAAAGAGGACACCTGGGGGATCTAGCTGCAGAAAAAAGAGGCTAGAGGTAAAGGCAGGATAGGTGAAATGGGGTAGAGTCAAGCAGCAGAGTGGTGCTGCTGAGGGGTGCTCAGCAGTGATGAAAGAATGGCAAGTGCTTCAAATATTAGAGACAAAAAAAGGATGAAGGCAGCAGGATGGTGAAAGAGGAATGCAGAGGTGAATGAGCGCTTTGGGAAGGGGAAGGTGGCTGTCTTCTTGGAGATGTAAAAACCTTGTGAAAGAGTGAACTTTGCATTATTGAGTCACGCCCAACATTTTGGTGAAAAAAATTTACTATGAAGAGTAAAATAATTCATAAATTTATTTATTGAAACTCAGTATTTAATACAAGAACAATAACAGACTATGATGCACCAGACATTGAGAGGCAGCCTTGCTATTTATGTACAGAAAAAAGTATTTTATCTCTGCAACAACAAACGATCACCCGGGCAGAACTTGTTCTAAATTCCGCTCTGTGTCTGTGCAGTATCCAAACAATTTATATTGCTATTTCCACTAAAAGCTTTCAATAAAACATTTTAGATATTCCCCTATAAAATGAACTGGAAAACCTTTACAGGAAACTGCAATTTAAATTGCAGTTAAAGTACACCTTCTATTGGGGTGGGATTACAAATACGAACAAAAGGAATGATCTACAATCAAAACTAATTCTGACAAGTTTTGTTTATTTTTAGTAACTAAGTAACTAAAGAAAACATTAAACCATCTTGCTATATAAACTGCACCATGAATTATTTTAGCATTGAGCTCATGACTCCTAGTTGTCTCAGGACACGCGAATGATAAGTAGGTGCTGATACAGGTTGAGTTAGCATCATTAATTTAGTATCCAATTACTTTAAAGGATAACAGAAAGAAGAAATAATCTTTTTACTTGTCATCTTACTGTTTTGAAGGACATTTCCACTAAGGCACACTACAAAAATTCAGATCTGCATATTACACCCAAATGAAGAGTTCTTTTTTATAGAAGTATATAGGTAATTAGTTCTTTCTGCTAGTTGACTCAGAACAGATGCCTTGTAAATCACTAAATGTGGAAATATCTAACTCTGTTTAATTTTAGCCTGGGAGTCAACTAAGGGGAAAAGAGTGCTCTATACTACTCTGCTCACTGCCAAAATGGCTCGCTCACCCACATTCCAAACAGGCTTTACCAATTAGCTATCGCATGGCACCACAGCCATTTTCAGTCACATCCCAAACTGAAGAATGAGAGCTGAAGCAGGAGTTAGAGATTGCAGTTATACAGCACAAAAATCAAACACGCAACCTTTTTGTCTGCTTTGGAATAGCAACAACAAGCCAATATGACTCTCTTGTAAAATAATCAACTCATCTAAGAGACAAAGTCCTGCATTTCATCCTGAATTGCCAAGTAAAACATGGGAAACAGATATTTCAATCCACATCAAAGTTTACATGATTGTGAAAAATTATTTTTACCTTATACCAGCTATGATAGGTTAATAAATTTTGTCTAACTACTGAAATATATGTCTGCAGATCTCCCTATTCAAGGTTGATTTGAATGATTACAAGTGCCCTTTTACGTAAACATTATTCCAATTTTCTCTCAGAGAAAAATCTCAGACTACCATACTTTCATAGGGTTTTATGTTCACCAAGTGCTTAAAACAAATTTAAGATCAATTAGTTTAGGTGTTTAGGTGAATATTAGAACACTCCATTAAAACAGCAGTAGTGGGGTAACATTTTCCCATGAAATAAGGTACTTTTGGTCTGTAGTATCAAACACAGTCCCTTCAGACAACAGTTATCTTTGCTCAAGCATACTCACACCACAGTATTTTGAAACTATACCTATTTTTAAAAAAAAGAAACACTATTGATCTTTTGAAATGTTCAAAAAGACTGTATTTTTACTGCTATCAGGACCTTGTAACTCCTTCTGAGGTTCATAGCAGAAGAGCATTAAATGCTGAAACAAGAGGTCAGCATCATTATTTTTATTTTAAAAATAGAGAAAATGAGGCAGAGGAGTGAAGTTATTAATCACACAGCACGGCAGCAGGACCCAGGGAGAGAATTCAGATATTAAAGTAATGTGCCACAGCTAAGTACCTACTGCAACTAGTAGCAAAAAATGTAGGGATGTGACTTATGTTAACAATAACTCTAAGTCATACCGGCCTAATTTCAATTTAATATTCTGATAAGCCATCATTAGGGTTAAAAAAAAGAAACATCCTATCTCCATCAATATACATACTCAAATACAAATGCAGAAATATGGAATTATAATATAGAATTATATTCAAAGACATAACATAATGAGGCAAAACACGAGGGGCTGTATGGCAGGCATTTTTCTAAAGTACAAGAAGCCACATTTGTGCAATTGAATTTGAAGCAAGGTATATCAAACCAAGGTGTGGAGAACCACTCTCAGCTATTTCATATCATATCTACCCTTGGAAGTTAAGAACTGAATTTGAGCCCATTTAGTATTGTCTTACAGAGAAAAAATATGACATACTGAGATTCAAGTTTTCACAAAAATGCTAGAATATTCATACATTTAACTTGTTTGCTATATGTTTCTATGTTTCTGGAAAAAAAAATATCTTGAAATGCTGCTGTGTTTTCCAAAATTAATTTGAGCAAAACTTTAATTTCCTTTAGAGAATACAGTGATGTGGGTTAAGGGAAACAGTTTAATAGGTAATAACAATCAAGAAAAATAGGAAGTGTGTAGGCAGTTGTAGTATACAGAAATGTCAGCTATATTTGGATGATTACTGAATCATCTTTATGAAAACCTAACAGCAATATTCCCATGCTGAGCTGCATAGCACATCTTTAATTTCTAGGTTTTTAATGCAAGAACATCTCACTCAAGTAACATTTCCTCATGCTCACCTTTAGATTCTGTTCATATATTTAACCGTCACACTTGCTATAATGGAAATACAAGGAGAATGAAGAGCTCTAATCCAGTTGACAGAAAGGACTATACAGATAGAAAGCAAGGATATATTATAATGACATCAAAACCATATTGTCAATGAGAGAATAAAAAGATACAAGTATTTTTGAAAACACGATGTGTTTAGAACACTTAGTTTGTTTTATTCATCAAAAGAAATAGGAAGAAATACAACATTCAAGTTGCCCAGAGAGTTACGTTTCTACTCAGAAAAAGCAGGATGGCCCCAACTGACTCCAAGCAGAGGCTGTTACTGGAGACTGCTATGCAAGCAGGTATTCTGAAACCCAGTGGAGCTTGCAACTAATCACTTCAGTTCACAAAGGTATCTACAAAGTCTGGTCCCTTTGACTTCTGTCCCCCTCTGCCTGTCCTCCCACCTCCATTAGAAAGCGACCTAACATTTGACGTTATAAATCTGATTGTCAATCTGACTTGAAGTCCTCAGGCTGTGTTTATTATGAAACTTCATGGATAAGAACTGCTCTGATAGCATCCCAATATTTTCACATATAAAAGAGTTAGTTAGCTCTCAGGCTATCAAGAGTTCTGCTGCTGTATCTGACACCACTAAAATTACATATGTGACAAAGTTTACTTAAACCTCCAACTATTGCTGTAAAGTACATCAACTTGATCATATCTGACCAGGTTTTCAAAATGCTAACAAAGGTTTGAGAATTTTAGCTTGTATAGTTCTGTGACAAAAGAACTCAAACACATGTTGTAACATCAAGGTTAATCCTTTTCATTTTCCATTAGGAACCAGTACAACTCACAGCCATTCACTCAAGAGGAGACTGTACATTCCATTAAAGTGAGTTGTTTGGTGTTCTGAAAAAAATATGAGGCAATTTTCCTAATTTTTTGTTTGCTCTACTTGGCTGAGACCTCTTTAGTCCTATTTTAAAGGCTGTGGTGGCTATTTTTCAGATTACAAGGACTTTTAGTCTCACTTGTAAAATGCAATAATTCCATAGAATGGATTTCTGATGAACTACTGAAAATGGACATCTCAGGAAGACTAGAAATAAAACATTTATATGGGTATTTTTTGTTAAACAAGAAGTTTGCTAATTCCTATATTTCATGGCCTGAGATTAGAAATGAGAGGAGTAGCAGTAAATCCCTTCTATCATTTGATCTCAGGAGTCTAATACTACTTTTGGAATATATTCTATTTTGCAATAAAAATGGAAATAAATTTAATTATAAAGTAAGAAATACTATGGCTCAAGCCTAGTGTTCTCCTAAGGAATCAACAAGCATAAGGACAAAGCAGATTTAGTTACGTAGTTACTACAATTCACTACACAAACTCCACAACATGTTTCATCAAAGGCTTTTGAAGAAACTGTGCTACCTATAAGGGATACAAGAGAAAGTTAAATAGATAAATAATTTGAGATTGGATAAATTATTTAGGAGAAAAGAAACAGTGCTAAGAAAACATGGTAATTTTCACTACGGAAGAAGGTAGAGCCCTGCCCAAGACATTTCAGGAGACGAATATGGTGACCAGCTCTGCTGAGCTACCCAGAATAACCAAGAACAGGGCTGACTGAAGAACTCCCAAAGTATCCCACCCAACTGAATACAGATAAACATACTTTTTTTACTGGTATTGCTGCCTCATATCTTAACTTCAGATGTAAGGTGATTTCTGAGCTGACTGCTTTGACTCAGAAAACAAGATTTCTATTTACTCTAGACAAGTGTTAGCTCAATGTTCAGTAGGAAGGAAGGAACAGGCAATAAAACAGAAAATATCATCTATACCACTGCATAAATACATTATGTACACAGATATTGAGAACACTGCATGCAGCCCTGGTCAGTTTTAAGCATTCAAACCTGGAAACTTCTGTTTCACAATACCATTCATTATTTATGCTCCATGATTCACTCTATCCTCTGTGCCAAAAGCATTATAAATTCTCCAAATCCCAGAGCAGAGAGCACAGAAATAAAAATGTATACACACGTGCATCTTGAATTTCGCTTACTGGTTAAGTAATTTTCTTGTCTTCATTTTTAAATGATTGCCTGTTTACTACAGTCAACTCCAAAGCAAAAGGGTTTTAAACAACTCCAGGTCCAAACCATGTGGGTGTGTACCTCAGAACCTTAGACAAATTGCAACGGCAGAACATTTTTTTCCAATTGCAATATAATTTGTAGATATTTATGACTGCACTGTTCTTGGTAAGTATGTATACAAATGTTTAAATATCACCAGTAGCTGCACTTTACATACTGTTTACACAACATTAATTGATGAAGATACCAGAGCCTTCAGATAGGCAACAAATGAGTTCTAATCACTGTAGACAATCCTGCAGCATGGTTTGAATAAAAAAAACCTCCAAATTCCACACAAACTGCTGCACAGAGAGCTTCAGCTGAAGGCCAAAGGTCTATGGAGAGGCAAGCTACTGAGAAAACACATGTCAATGGACAAACACCTCTTGCAAGTGAGTGAGAAAAATAATGTTTTGACAGAACGATTGCTGAGTAAAATCTTGCAGTTGCTTATGGAGGAGCTTTGTCCAAGAACTTCTACCTGCACGTGGGTGTATTCTCAGTCCTCTTTGAGGGAGTGCTGGCCATCAGGAAGACTGTTTTCTTGGATAGAGAAAGCCTCAAACTGCCTATTTTACTAAATGAACTTTTTATTCCTTGCAGAACAACAGGGCTGCAAGAACAGTGAGAACCAAACAACTCTGTACCACTCAGATAGTGTACTGAAATTGAAACTAAAGCATCCTGACAGACAAATGACTAATCTTCAAGACCAGAAAACCAGCCTGAATCCTCCAGCTGAAAAGCTTTCATAACAGCAGTTTGAGGGCCACAGTTGACTTGGATAAAAAAATCTATTATGTGATCTTTCTGGCTGTGAATGATGGTATTTTCAATAATGGATAGACAAGGCTGAAAAGCTACATGACCTACTGAGAGATGGTTTAGTACAAGGATGATTAGGGTGCAAGCTTCCAGGGTTCTAGGTGAATAGCTCATACGGAGCAAGAAAACACTGGAGAAATTGAGAGCAGAAGTCTCAAAGCTATCTTAAATAAGTTGGGTTTGAAAGGATTAGTCATACAGAATCATTCCTAGACTTGTGAAGCACCTGTAAAGTCAGAGATATGTCAGGAGGACATGAGAAAAGAAGCCCAGATTTATTTTTGTCTTTGAAGGCCAGACTTCCTCTTCATTTCATAACAAAGACATCTTTACTGGGCAATTCCCAGCCCAGAAAAACAGCCAGGAAGATGATGTTAGAGTTATCAATATCTCATTCAGCTTAAAAAAGCAGAAAATAGCCGCGGTCTGCTCCAAGGCTCTGAAGTCATGGGAAGCAGATCTTTGCTGGAATACTTTATTTCACCTGAGTCCAAGCAGGGAAGAGAGGACTACATGCCATCATCTTTCTTAATATAGAGAACAATATCAGTCATGATCCAAACACATTACCCTTAACTAAGCTATCAAAATGTCTAATAAGGTCTGTCAACTTTTCTACTATAAAAAACAGTGAAGTGAAGCTTTATTATATTCATCTTACAAACCACGATTTCTATGATCTGTAAGCAGTTGACTGTGCATTGTAATATATAGGGACACTGATATCATGATTGCATCCTCCCTTTCTCTCTGACCAGATCGGCATAGTGTTATCACAATGTTTCCTTTATTGGGACACAACATTATAGTAAGAGTGTGAACTAGTGATACAGTTAAAACAAGGAATGCCCCAATGCATCTCCTAAGTGTTTTTCAATACAATCTTTAGTTTGTTACTATGGGGCTTAAACTAAAACCAGCAAATGCTCCGAAAGCTGCCAAAAAGTTTCTTAATACGGTTCAGCTTCTGTAATTATAAACACCTCACTATTGTCTGCCAAAACGCTATTTTGCAATTTCTTACAGCAGTTTTCCTCTGGGAATTGCAATAGGATTCTTCCCCTATGGCAACAGGGCACCAAGAGAGCTATTTTCATTCCTTCTTCAGCAGCTGAACATTTGTAGTGTTGTGACTATGGATACCAACTGGTCTTGCACTTTAAGTTATAAAACTGAAATCTTTTCAGCAGTAGATGCCTCATGTTTATTAGAAATTATTTGAATAATACACAGCTGTGGTTTCTGTTTCCTTTTTTCTTAAACAATATAGCTTCTCATAGGCAACAGGAAACACACAGAAGATTTCACTTACTTTGTTAGGTGCTCAATTAAAAGAAGACACCCACAGACACAGAGGCTGAGGAATAAGAAAATTTAGGAAGGCAAGCAAATGTTACAGTAGAAATTCCACATAAGGTTATGTTTTTCTATAGCAGAAATGTAACTGGAGGAAGAATGGAAAACTATGTCTCATATAAATAGAAAAAAAATAATTAATACATATATTCCTTTATATTGCTTAAGACGACTTCATGCTCTACACCAGTGATTCAAGATTGCAATAAATAGCATATAAATGAGTTGCCAAACAATGAGCCAGAATAAAAATAGCCACAGTACGTTACACTGTCACAGTTGTGACACTTCAAGATAGGTAAAGTTACACAGGCAGTTCTACTACAAACTTTCCTTTATTTTTCCTTCTCTCCCCCCTCTTTTTTTTTTTTAATATGTGCACTCCAACAGAAAGTTAATACATAGGGCTCAAGTTGAAAGCAAATGTTTTCTTTTCTAGAAAACCCCAACCAAACAAACCCAAAACACCAAGTCTGAAAAATCTGACATTTGTAGTACTTGGTTATTTAGTAGGAGAGAAATAAAAGTTTTAGATATTATGAAAATAAAATGAGCAGTTTTTTTAATGAACAGTCAACCCTGATCCTTTTTGCAGCCAATGTCACATAGGCGATAATTTCAAAAAGGGGTTTGCATTTGTAATGACAGTACACACACATAAAAAACTAATTTCATTGAATCTGTGCTCAATTTATACAAACAAGGAAAATTACATTTTAGAGGTAAACTTAATAACATCATAATAACTCCAAATTTGAATGAAATTCCACAAGTTCATGAAAGAAATTTGATTTTCAGCTTTACGGTCCCATTGTGATAGACTTGCACCTGCCATATAAAACCTAAAAGTTTTTCTCAACTTACGAAACCTACATTTAAGAAAGGAGGGAGAACAGACAAGCATCTCCACATCTACTGAAATGGTTGTACCAAGAAACAAACAGGCATGGACTAACTGACCACATATACTGAAATGCTTGTACTAAAACACAAAAAGGCATGGACTAACTGACATCTCAAATGTGGAAGTAACTATTCACAGTTACAGGAGGGGAGCTAGCTTCAGAAAGTCTTGGGAATGTGCTGTACTTTCAAGAGACTCTACAAAGATTTCAAATTAACTACATCTCATATTAGAGAACTTTTTCAAGATATACAGCATACTACTACTCATTGAAAAATTCCCACATAGTGTAAATATCGAGGAAAAATGCCCTTTTGCTGCATATTGTGAAAGCGCCTAAACTTCTGATTTAATTTACCTATCAGCATACTGAATACATATAGTGCAATCTGGATTCCTTGCTTGCAGTTTTGCCTCTTACTTCTCTAACTTTCATCTGGAATGCTAGTAAATCAGCAGAATTAATACCCTCCCTTTGTATAATCTTCTTGTAAAAAAACCACAAAACCTAGATATAAACAATTACTATTAATCATAGATTCAGTGATCTCTACATGAAATGTAAAATTGCACTGTTACTGGTATCAATTTTATCCCCTTCTAGAACAGCTTCATATAAATTGGCTACAAAGAGGAATTGATATGACATGTCCTCTACTTTTTTGGCAACATCCTTAACTAGCATTTATAGTACTTGAAATGTACAGTAATTTAGATTCTACAGATGGTCTACATCACTACAATGGTGATGGTCACTATGAATGTTACAGATAGAGATTAAAGAAGAACCTTAGCTGGGCAAGGGAAAGCTCATCACAGTTCTTCTACAGAGATCAAGCAATTAAAAATGCCAGAAAAGAAAGGATCCTACACAATACTGAAGGAGACTGATGATCATCCTGCCTTTATTACTGAGGGCAGTTTTAGGTATTTTTAAAAACTTAAATAATCTTTCAAATCATAGAGATAAAGTTTCCCAGGTAAATTTAACAAAAATTCTGAATCACTGAAATAAATTTTCTCAATAATATAATTAATTTACCATGATCACCAATAGAAGAATAAAAACATGTCTTTACAGATCATGTAGAGGCCATAAAATCAAACAATTAAGTTAAATGTGATGTTTAAATTTTTATAACACAGTACAGTATAAATTTCATAAAGCATTATAAAAAAAAATCATGAAAGATGGCATTCAGAATATCCTTAAAGATATCCAGATTGCTAAACTGGTTTATTACAAAAGTTGCTTCATTCTTCAGCCTGAAGCAGAGCTGTGAGCCTCCATTGCAGCAAGCAGAAAAAGTAACTGTTGGCCTTTTCACATCAGAAATTAATGCACAAAACTACAAAGTCAAAGTTTGTCCGGATCATTTCTACCTTCACTGAATGGGGATAATGTTACTTAGTATTTACTAGTTGTTTCAAAATTACTGCATCATTTAGTTGATGTAGAACTAAGTTATTCTTCTCAATACCAACATATTTATAAGCTTCAAATGTACTATTAAGGTCAGCCTTTAAGATCAAATGATCCTAAAGATTCTAGACATGATGCATCCAAAAAACACCTAATAAATACATAGACTGAAATACACATTCTTGAATGGTGTAGAGGCTTATGATCAGTATCTTCTCACTCACGGAAATCTAATCAAGAACTTACTAGGGGACAGGCTTGCTAAATCTCATCATTAATATTTCTAAATTACAGGAAATCTGTAGTACATTAACTACGTTTAATATATGTTAAAGCATTAGTTATATTATTGTGTAAATATACCTATTTTCTAATTTGTTTTTAAATATCTTCCATCACTGCTAAACTTCTTTAAAAACTTGAAACAAGTTAAAATTTAATTGATTACCTACATTTTGATTAATAAATCAAAAATGTTGTTTAGTTCAGTCAAGTGTTTTAAATCACTTTCCTAGCTAAACTGAGAACAGGAATTTTACTTTCACTTTTGGGCTTGAGTGAGTGGTTCTCTTCACTAAAAATATTAACAACACTGTCTAGTTGGCTATTACAAAAGTATTTATTATTAATTATTATTATTTTTAAAAGCACATAAACTTCTTCAATATGGGTACTGGAAAATCTCAGGTAATGTAAATTTTAAAACTTTATCTCTTCACTAGTAGGAGTGCAGAAAGCTGCTGTCATACACTTAGGCCACAGTGGGAGTTTTTAAATATGTTGTATTGAAAAACTGATTTTTAAGTGAAATCAGCTTTCACATTTTAAAGTGTCTTCTGAAAGAAATGCCACAAATAAACAGAAACATGTAACCTTCAGTATTATTTTGGCAGTAAGCTGAATGCTGCAGCTTTATGATTTTACAAACCTCATTTAAGATTTTTAGCAAAAAAAGTGTTAAGTAAACCGTATAAAACATCTGCATGAGCGTTATAAGAACACCAAGTTGATTTACAAAGCAAATATTCCTGCAGATGGCTAACAATATATCACGAAGTCTTCAGAATACTAATTTTGTGAGGAGATCTTTTGAGGATGTGCTCCAAAAGAGTGGTATGTGCTCTTGCATCATATTTTACAGATCAGCAAAATCCGTACCTGCTACAGGCTACTTAGATCAGGTTTTCCTGCATTTGTTAGTGCACACGTCAGACTATTAAAATTATAATAAAAAAGAAATCCATTCAGGTAAAAAACAGTAAGAAAATAATCAAACGGAGTTCTAAGTAATCAAATGTTAACAGGAATGTTCACTCATAATCATGCTTTAAGTACTCCATGCAATTTTAAATCTTCTGCCGGACACCACATGTTGTGGGCCCTATGTGGTCCCCACCATGGAACCATAGCACCAGCTAAACAAATTATTTGCTAATCCAGACATCTCAGAGCTGTATCCCTCTGCTGGAGAAGTGCCAGTTCTCAAACCAAGAGGTGAACATAACAGCAAGCATACTATGTAATTTCTGTACCTGTAAGGAAAAAGCTAGAGGATTTTACCTCATCTTCATTTTCTTTATATTAAGGGAAGTAATCCTGACCAGCTGCTTCTTCCCCAGCTCGTTAACCTCATAGTCCTTTATTACGATTATAACACTGCGTGTAGAAACCAGATTTCTGGAATAAAATGCAGATGTTTATAGTCTTGTGCCTGTTTACAGCTTTATGTTTTGTGATACTAAGTGGTTACTTGGCTTTTGGGTTGGGCGCTTTTTTTGCTCTTTTTTTTTTTTTCGGGGCGGGGGGG
>VZRW01000820.1:19287-59502 GCA_013398125.1 Aegotheles bennettii
GGGGCATTTTAACAAGCAGGAACATTTTAAAACTTTTAAAAGTGCCTGATGTATAAGCATTTCAAGCACACAGTTGTCATTCTAACAAAACTCCGTTTTGGATCATGGACTGAGTAATTTTAAAGTTTCGTTAAGCCACAGGTTTAAGAGAAAACCAGTTGATACAGACTGTTAACAAAAGGAAAAGTATCATACATGCTGTTCAGTTGCTTCCTGCTTCTTCCCACATCATTAATTTCACGTGGAATAAGCTTTATCTGCTTTGTTACCACTGCTGAATAGCTGGTTTCTCCTTTTATGTAAGTTTATACCAAGTCCAAAGGTTATTAAAATCACATAAATTTTCTGTAAATATTAAGCTATGCTCAGCTATCTCCAGAGTGACAAGCTAGATGCTAAACATGTGTCCAAATGAAGAACATGACAAAATAGTTCCAAATAACTGTTTACTTAGCTGTTTTCAGTCCAAGGCAAAAGCAGATGAATAGTTAATATGACTGCCTTGGAAGTTTTCAATTTCATGTTCTTACTTTACAGATATATGTAAGTCTTTACTTAAAATCCAGAGAATTCGCCAGAAAACAATTTCACATTGTCAACAGCTAGGAATACCTAAGCTGGTTTTGTACAGTAACTAACTCGAGTAACTCTTAATTTAAGGAAAGTAACTTCTATTCAGATCGATTCAGTTGCATCTGTGGTATGCCTCAGAGAAAGAAATGGGAAGCCTCACAGGAACACTGCTATATTTGTGGGCATATTCGGAAAAACATTATTTAATACAATCTGCTCTAAAATCTTGTACCCTCAGCCAGAAAGCTCCTGCATGGATTGCTATAAAAATAGCAAGGTACACTGAACAAGCAAACACCTTACTGTGCTGCTTGCTGGTTGTGAGAGCATGTTTACATCAGTGTCTGCATCTGTCAAATCTCAGACCTGACAGCACTCCAAATTATTTCATTAAATGCAACTGTCCCTAGTACCCTCTCATATTTTTTGTAATTCAGATGATTATATGCCCAATTCTACGTTAATCTTTTTCACACGACCACACAACTCAGAACATCTTCCTGCACAGCAGCAAATCTTTATCACAAGCTGCATTACGACCTTCTGTTTTAATAGCTTGCAGCATTTATGACTTTACAAGAAATATTATTTAACAGCTTAAAGGATTTGTTTCTTTGAATATATGATTGTTAAGTTCTCCTTGTTTGTCAATATGTTCAGCTACATAAGAGCAGGATAACAGATTTCAATGGATGTTTTTCATTAAAACACGTTAAAACCAAATTTTATGAAAACTCCCAGCGACTAAGAAAGAGATGTTCCATCTTTGAAATAATCCTAATAATGATTAAAAATAAATACTATGATACCTGTAATCCAATCACAGCATAGTAAGAGTGAAAGAAAACAAGAAAGTAGTATTGAAATGTAAATGATACTCAATTGTGAGAAACACAATAAGCAAGTGTATCCAACATCAAAGGATGCTGGAGTTCAAAACTTAAGGCAAACATGGATGGCAAGGTTAACCTTACAAAAAACTTTGACTTTTATGTATCTGTCCTAGGTCACATATTCATAAGCTACAATCAGATCAGATGTTCTTTAAATATAATACATGATAATGTAGGAAACTTGTAAGTCTCCTGTCCCAGAACAATCTGTCTTAAACATCTACTTTGTGTCAGACCACAACTTAATGAATACTAATTTTGCTTAAAAAACAAGGCTAAAAAAGAGTTCTAGGACATGAAAGATGAGCATTTTTAACATCAAAGAACCTACTATACACTTCATTAGGCATGACTTTTTCACTTAAGCGGAATAAAGCACATTAATGAACAGATCATCTGTAGACCTAATCTGAATTTTTGTAGTTGTGCCCATATCTTACACTCTCCAGCTGTAGTGGCTAGTGAAGCAGTTACAGACATTGTATATATAGAAGAGGTTTTGAACATCACATATATGACGTGCAGCACATTTTCAACTGAAACATAATCATAATAAGGAGAACACTATGGGGGTAATCCATACAGTATTTACAATTAAATAAGCATTTACTGATAAAAATGCACAAATTAATTCAGTCTTATTCTACAGAACAACCATTAACAGTTTCTTCCTGATATGAGAAAACCACTTAGCATTAATCCCTCTAAGATATTCTACAGAGTTTCAATGTAAGAAATACCACTGTTACCGTAATACCCAGAAATGTTGGCATGTAAAAAAAAGTTTAAAATTCTACAACTGAAAAGATAATATTCTATTTAAAACACTCCTCAAAAATTATACACCATATTTATTCCCACTCCCACAGGATATGCAAACTGACTCCTTCAGCCCTAGCAAAGACTCCTGTCATGAGAGACCACCACATTCAGAAAAGGGATGAGAATGCTCCACAGATGCCACCTGAAGAACAAATACCCCCAGCTCCCAGCACTACCCAGTAGAATTAGCTCATCTTCCCAGACGGTTTAGCTCTGCACCTGACTCACAAGCCCCCAGCCCTGTCGGGACATGCTGGCTGGCACATACCAATTCTGCACACACTTTCACTCTCAAATACTGGCAGCAATCTCGTGCTAACAAATACATAACAGATACACTGCTTGTGAAGCGCCCGTGGCAGCTAACAAGAAAACCAGCATTACCTTCAGGTAGGTGGCTGAAGTGAAGCCACATAAAGAACTTTCACAGTATATATAGGGTTTCTATCTCATTAGATATCTCACTGGAAAAAAGAAAGTCATTTATTCTAGACACAAATGTCATGGTACGCAAGCTTCAGTACAGCATAATTTAAATAATAAAGCTCAAATGTAATGTAAATCATTTCATGTAAGTCACTACTACAACATTCTGAAGCAACCTACAGTTTTGAACATCTAAGTATTATCCATTAGTGCAAAATGTTTGTAAATGTTCTCTAAGCTGAAGACTCAAATAGATAAGTCTTTTGTGAACAAATTTTTCCTCATCATTCTTTCATTACAAAGTGAGTATATAGTGTAAAATAATCAATTAAAATAAATAAGAGGAGCAGTAGTGTCCTTTTACTGAGATACTATTTATTCACAGGCAACGCAATTTTCATACTGTCCAATGGAAGCACTGAGTTGCCACACAGAAGTGCATGTTTCTATTCATCACCTAAATGTCAGCCCATGAATCATATCTTAGGTGCCTGAAGAAGGAACGCATGAGTCAGGCTTCCATAGTAAGAGGGGAAGCGGGGGAAGGGAACACACACCAAAACCCAGGCAGTGTATCTTCTATCACCTCCTTTCCAGATTGTTTGTTGGATCAAGAAGGAAAAAAGGCATTATCAGAGAGTAAGTTGTGAAAAAAATTCAGCTCTCTCTATAGTTGTCAACTATCTCCCAGGTATAGACTAACAGCATGGCCCCCTAAAGAGACCCAGCAGTGCCCTCTGGTGATCCAGGTCTAATTTAGCTGTGCTACATGGGCAGAAAAATGGACCAATGCCCCCACAGAAGGTCCAGATAAAGAAGGAGGATTCTGTCTCCTATGTTGGGGAATTACAAGGCAGCACATCTCATTTGCATGTATTTGTACTGTTCTGTGAAATTTCCAATACAAAATTTACTTTGTTGGAATGAGTAGAAATTATATCTTCATCTGGAGACAAAAAGGCATCAATATGCATTGTTGAAAGTTGTCAGTGAAGACAACTGAAGATAACAGTGGAAGGTAGAGGAATTTTAGAGGATGGGACAAGAAAAGGGGCATTTGTTTTCTTGTTTGCTTGGGTGATATTTTTTTTTAAGTGATGAAAGAGATTCCCACAAGAAGATAGCAGGTTCCCAAAAGAACATAGTAGGTTAATATGATTTAAATCAAGTAAGTGCAGCAAACTGGCATTATCTTTTGGTCCTTTGACATGTTTGGGAGAATCAATGGAAAACAGTAGCATAGGAAACTCTGGCAATGTTGCTTGGTCTCAGTGGAAATCCAGTATTCAAAAGCCACCCAAAGTACTTAACTGTATGGCAAGATCTACCAGGTTGAATCCCCAGAAGAAAAGCTTAGAGATATATTTTTAAGGCATAGTTAATATAGGTCCTTAATATACTGATATCATTACTCACATCTTATATCTTATTATCTCCAACTATGGTTACTCTGAGTTCTAATCTTTCTTCTATCCATTCTGTTATCCAACAGCTTCCTTCTATCTGCCTCATCTTCTTCGGCAATTCTTACATTTTTCCCAACACACCAAATATCTTTATTCTCATCAGCATCTTTCCTTATTTCTTCAAACACAGCCACTCAAATACATTTAATGTTTTCACTTTCGACCTATCAGCATACCCCATACACTTAAGCATGTTGTCCTATGCCTACTCTTTTGGTTTTGTTTCTTAACTATGTTTTCTGAACCAGTAATATAGTTCATCTTTTTAATGTACCATTTACTTTTACAGTGTGACAAATAATTTACTGTAATCTGATTTGAAACTCAGAATTTTGGTAAAGTTTTATGACAGCCATTATGTGTAGGTCTTATACAGCAATTAATTATTACCTATAAAGTTTCTACTAGGTCTGTATTATTTCTATTTGAAATTTATGCAAAAGTAATCAAGAAAGCAGATTTGCTACCTTACCTACATTTTGACGCTGTAAGTCAAACCTGAAAACAGCCTTTCAAATATATTTTTGAGCTGAATTAACTGGAACATAAATTAAAAGGAAGAGAGATTCAGAAACAGGGAAAGTGAGCAAAACTTTAAGATGGCATTTTGATCTTTTTTCAACAAAAGTTATGGTAACAGGGCAGGAAACTTTTACATATTTTGGATTCTCACTTTACAGAGATTCACTGGAATGGTGCTGCAGAAGAATCAGACAACTCAGATCACGGGGATCTCAAGTGTTTTCTCTTAAAGAAAATCAGGCACAAGACAAGGAGTTTGTCACTCAGCTCCACTTCAACAGCTGTTCTTCCACTCCATTCTATGTTGGCTAATTTTTCTCTGAAGTAATTTTACTGCTATCTCCTGTGCAACTGGCTTTTGCATCTGCCCTAAAATGGCACAGACGAGCAGCAGATTCATTACCACTGAGCATGACTAATTCTTATCTGGCTGCACAGCAGGTTCAGAAATAAACATTCTTTTAAGCTACTTTCTTTCCTAAAATGCTATTACCCCTGCTAATCTGTATTATATCTTAATTATCAATAGGTAATTAGGGAAATTAATAATATGTTGCTGAGCTACTGTTTTATTTTCCATAGTTCAAAAAATGTTTCCATTCCAAAAAAGCACACACGCTGTCAGTCACGTGACTTGCGTATCACTTTGCAGCACTGTCTGCTTGGAAGGCAAATTGCTAAAAATTACAGTAGAGAACAAACACTTTTGTTTCTAATACATAATCACTCAAAGCTTGCTACCCTTACAATAAGGGGACATTTGTAATTTCTTTTTTTTTGTCTTTATATACGTTATTTTGTGTTAGTTTAATTCCAATATTACAAATGAAAGCCTCAATCTTAAAATAAATCTGAAAAGTAAATGAGTTACTGAAAAGATAACTTACTACTATTTACAAAGGTTTACTGTAGATATAAAAATTGTTGTAAATGCCTACATACCCTTCATTCCTTCTCTTACAGACAACAAACATTATTGCCCGTTTTCCAAAATAATTTACACTTAGGAGGAAAGATAATGTCTTCTCATTTGAAAAATGAGTTTTATCAAATTACACACAGGATGAACATAAAATAAGGGATTCCATACAGCTAAAGAGAATGAAACATTTCCTAGACATCACACAGGGGAAAAAATATTGCTGTATGCAACAAAAATTGTTGTTTGGTACCATTTTAATGGTCTCAAAATGCAGAAGAAACAAAAAAGGGTACTTACAGCAAAAAAACCCAATTATTGACTAATTTAATAGGCTACAAATCATCATTCTGTGCAGAACAAATGTAATGTTGCAAATGGTATCATGTATCAGTGTGTTTAAAACAAACTACAGTTAAGCTAGCATATAGTGTAAGTATAACGCTGACTTTGTACTTGTAAACATCCTTTCCACACAGAGCCCTTTGGGACACTCAAAGAATTTACTGAATGAGCTACTTGGAATAAATAAAGAACACTCAACTTTGCCTGTAAGAACACTCAACTTGGCCTGTAACACTAACCGATTTTAAAAAAAGTTTTAACTGTTCCCCTAGTTGCCTGGAATTGGCCATTTAAAAAAAAAATGCTGCTGTGGAAACAATAAATCTTTATTAATTCCTCATTTTTTGATATTCCTGCATGGGGCTTGTTAAAAATAATCTTGCAATCCAGCTAGTTCAGGACTGAAAATTGAGTACTATACGGTGAACCACACCAAAGTCCTGAAAAAAAGATATTACTTTTCTTTTTTTACTTGGTGGGGTTTTTTGAGGGTTTTTTTGGCTTTTTTTTACTTATCCACAGACACTAGTTAAAGCTAGCAGCAAAATAAGCTTAAGTGATAGCTACATAATCTAAATTAGAAAACTGATTTCTTCCACCCCATTACCACATTTAGCTTTAACAAAAATCACCTTTAACTCAGTTACATGTACCAGCCACGTGACTGTTCAAAAGTTGCTAGAGATGACTTGTCAAATTTTATTTTCAAAATCTTGAAATAGATTTTAAAAGTTTGCAGCTATACTTGTGTAAAATTCATTTACAAAGAAAGTTTAAGTGCTTAAATCTCTATTTAGCAGTATGATATTTTCTGGAAAACTTGTGGGCTCCAGGTACATTTACAAAAATACCAGTTATTATTACTTTAGAAGGGCATTTATTTTCAAGTTACCTGTTTGAAAGGATCAACACCTACCTTGCCATGCTTTATTTTCTTTGAATACCAAGCAAATAAAAGTAATTCTAAATTTAAAGAGCTCAGTGCTGAAAAAAAAATATTTTTAAATATACGAACTGCCTTTCCTACATCCACTGTACATTCTGCCTATATCCATATGGGGGCAGTAATGTTAAAGAAAATAACACACCCTAAAGCAGTCACCTTAATTAATTTGTTCAGACAATTTCCTCTGTTTAAAGGGCTACCACAGAGTAATCACTCTTTTCACCATCCATAGCCTAGATCTATTTTCTTGGTGTATTTAATTGTCCCTATGAATAATCTACCATTATTTTTGCATTGTACTTACTAAATCTAAAGCAATATCTACAATGCAGCACCGTCCCAAGACAGGCAGTAGATGGGGAGGAACTCATTTGTCCATAGTGGCTGCAGAAACAAGATGCTGTTATGGATTATCACCAGAGTAACAGTTTCTGGATTAGTAGAACTTTATCTTAAAGTAAATTATTCTATCAGGTCAGCTGCTTTCCCCTCTCCATGGAGTAGCTGGAGTCTCAGTGGTATTACCTCTGCTTGGACATTCAGAGCAGTAGCTTCTCCCTTTGAAATTAAGCTGCTCTGAATCAACAGCCCTGTCAAGACTCGCAGATGAATGTTCTTTCAACCTTCACCCTGTGCCCCCCAGGTACACTTTCCCAAACTAGCTGCAAAACCACCATCACACGTATCTCTGAAAAAAGCCAGTTCTTCCACAACCTCTCCACAAAACTAGTTGATTAAATCACCACAAATTATTCAATGGCTTCCTGAATGTACTGGTAATCTACAGGGAAGAAGTCACTTATTGCTAGGTGAAAAGCTGTAGCAACACAGCAACCAGCTCTACAATTTATTAGAAGACACAGACCAGGAATATGAGCTATAGGACCACAAATGTTTGCAATGTCCCACAAAAAATCCCCCAACAGAAATCAAAATCAAGAAAGCACGCTGAACATACAGCAATCGTTATCCTGACTCCTTCACAAAAACTTACCATTACAGTCCCCCAAATGGTCTTCTGACTTTTCTAGCACAACAATTTTCCACCTCTTGTGGTAAAAAGGTTGGGGTTGAGCCTGTGTGCAAACAGGCCCTCTAAGATGCAGTCTTCGTAAAAGTCAGAAGTTTGAAAACCTACTAGTTTAATGCAAGTTGCAACTTACTACGACATCATAAACCAACCAACCAACAAATCAATAGAAAGCTTTTGTGTTCAAGATTCAACGACAACTACTTAATAACTCATGCAGAAAGAAAAATAATTCAAAAGTGGAGTTAACCGTATCAACAGAACTCCAAACCACTGTAACAGCTGTATTGCTTGGAGATGGGAAGTATATAACAAAGTTATCTGCTCAAATGATACAGCACAAATTTGATTAACCTGGGTGGTTAATCCACTTCAGGATAAAAACAGCCATTCCCACTACCGTTCAACGAAGATAAACCTATTTCTCCCTCACTCTGCATTTCCCAAGGCCAACAGCCTTGTGTCTTCACCCTGTAATCTCCTGCAGCTCATCCACAGCTATTCATAAACATCTCCCAACCATTCATTCAATTATTCACAGACTTTTTTTTTTTTCCTCTTTATTCTCACAAAATCATAGAGCAGAAGGAAACAAAGTAACTGGAAATAAGGCTACTTTGAACTGTAAGGAGAAAAATTAAAAATCAGTGTCCAGGAATGATACTTTAAACAAAATCAGATATTTGTAAATACTCATTTCATCTCAGGACTCGAAATTCCAAATAACACTAAAGTCCCACTACACTGGGAATATGCAGACACCTTTTTACAAAGCAGTATAGTAGTTGAAACAGATCTGAAACAATTGCACAAAACATTTTGATATCAACACGATGCACTTGCTGATCTCCCACTTTGAAAAAAAGAAAATAACTGTTTGCTATTCAAGAATACAGAAGTCAAAGTTTAAAACCTAGATTTGAAAAATTCTAATGATATCTGCAAAATGACATGAAGTACCACAGCTTATTAAATACAATTCAATCTCTAAAGAAAATTAATTTGTATTTAATGATGATAGCTTATATTTATTTGTATTTGCTCATCTTATTGTATTTGGGTTTTTTACTGTGGGGTGTTTTTTTTTCTTTTGCTAAGGAATTATCCGAGTGTCTGTGACTTCCGCAAAAAATTAAAAAAAAAAATAGTAGAAAACTTCCTAATTTCTTACTGTATTACACAAAGAGCTACAACTATCAATGTTATCTAACAACTGTGATGCACGTCTGTTCTGAGAGTCAGAAGAAATGAAAATGCATAACAGGACGGGAGAAGACTCTGAACACAATCATAAAAATACAAGGGAGCCATCTAATCATTCTGAATATGCAATAGCCTGATGCCACTTCTGAAGGCCAAAGTTTGACTTCCAGTTTTCAAAGCAGCAGTGATGAGCTCTAACTTCTGAGGCAAGCAGGGACTGTATTAGGACTAAACAGCACTCTTAGAAGGGAATGACAAGCTTGAAGTAGATTTCCGGGGCAAGGAAAGGAAAACCTTATTATCTGTGTCTGATCATTAGCTCACAGAACAGACACTTTCCTATATAAAGGGCAGAAAAGGGTCAGACCCACAGAGCATGTCTAGTGATTATGTTGATAGCTATCATGCCAGCTGACAGCTGGGGAAACTGTGGGGTGCATTACACATGAAGTTGACTTTATGGCTGCAAAGATATCAGCTTTCTTCATAATTTGGAACTAACAGGGAGTTTCCTCTTAAGGCAGATGGATTTTTTCTGGCCATTTGAGAAGGAACTTGGTTGTTAATGCTAAGAACCTGTACAAAGAGAGAGAATGCTAACAACTGTCTTAATTGCACTTCTGACCAGAATACCCACAGAGATCTAGACCAGCATAGCTACTGTATCAGATAAAATTCTTTCCCCAGACATTTGTTTGTCCTATTCAATCAGGATTTCTCAGATAAACATTTTGGATTTGGCACTAGCGGATTCTAATTTTGCTTGTGAAAAGACATGCTGAAAGGTTTTGGTTTTGAAAAGCAAACATGAAACATCCCTGGTGCAAAAGTTCATATTGAAAGAAAGAAATCTCACTATACATCAATCCTTGTGTGCGTATGGGGTTCCTGGTAAAAACCCAGGGCACTAGCTTGTCTGCCTAAATCAAGATGATACTGTGTTCTCCTAAAGTAGCAGAGCAATGTTGCAACAGGTTCCAGGTACTATTCATTGAGTTTCTGTTAGGAAGTGCTGCCTAAGAAAAAACACTTTGGCATATAGAATTATAGAACTGTTTCGGTTGGAAAAGACCTTTAAGATCATGGAGTCCAACTGCTAACCTAACATTGTCAAGTCCAACACTAAACCATGTCCCTAAGCACTACCACATATACACGTCTTTTAAATACCTCCAGGGATGGTGACTCAACCACTTCCCTGGGCAGCCTGTGCCAGTGCTTGGCAACCTTTCAGTGAAGAAATTTGTCCTAATATCCAAGTTATTGAGTCTAGTTCCTTCATCACAAGGAACCAAAACATATTACCTAGTTTTACCTACTGGGTTGAAAGGCTTGCTGTTACTTAAAAGACAGCATATTCAGAGTTTAAAAACAATTATACGCACACTGCAATCAATCAATCAATGATTGCAAGTCAGGCTATTAAGTGGAATGTGGAGTGATTTTTTTGCCTCTGATCCTCGTCCGGCATTGATATTTGTTTCGAAAGACAGAGTTCCCACTCTCTCAAAGGGACACGATCAAACTATCAGGTCTCTTTAATTTAGTTAATTATCCAATCAGGTCACACATACATTTAAGCCAACCTCGGACTGCTCTGGCACTGACAGCAGGATGTAACCAACCTGTGTGCGCTCCTAACAACAGCACCTGCAATGTTCAACGGGAAATCAGTGCGTCACCCTTTTACTGATAACTAATTATATCAGCCAAGCCCAACAACAAAACTATTGGATTAGATACCAATTGACCTGCCTATTCTCTTGAAATGGAACGTCCAGATAGAGAGAAAAGAACACTTGAATATACATACATATATATGCACACATATTACATACAAGCATACAGATGTGTATATATGTAGTTGGTCAAACTTTTTGTCTCTCATAGTAAAGATAGGATTATTATCAAATAATTCCTCACCATCCCCCTTTAGATTAGTCTAGTATTAACCTGGTTTTTATTACATAGTTAAACAATTACAAAGATCCCAAAAGACACAAAAATATTTCACTTGCATCAAACTACCAGTTCAGATTGCTTTGTCTTTTGTCTGTAGCACAGAGACTTTACAGGATGATGGACTGATAAAATCCATTATTCTAGTGAGGCAATTATGTATGATATCATTTATTTTTTCAAGTTTTATTTTCTTTCTAGGTACATCAGGTTGTTTTGTTTTTTACAGTCAGGGTGGCTGTCATCTTAAGTCTCAAGCAGCTGCAAGACACTGTTCCAGCCTCTTCAGACACCACGTAAGGACAAGAAACTTTCTCACCTTATAAAATACACACTATATATACACATTATCTAAGTTCTCCACACACAGACACTTGCTTCTTCCTATCAGCATTTAGTTTCTTTCACAGATCTCAGATTCAGTATTAAAACCCAAAGTTTTATTAATAATATGACATTGAAACATATACTACGGTTACATGGACCAGATCCATTAATACTCTGCAGAAAACACAGGTAACTGCTGGGCTTTATTTTGGATGTGCCAGTAGTTACCCAAAAATATACCAGAGGAAACTCAAAAACACTCCTCCCCTCTTTGCTGACCTTCCCTCGCTTCACTGGCAGCAAGGCTGACTGGATGATCTAACAAGCCTTTTCCATCTCCTGCTTCTGTACTGACAGGATCATGAAAGTAGAGTTTCTGTTAGGGATTTTCAGTGGAGATGGGGAAATGCAATGCACAACAAGAACATAAGAAGAATAAAGACATGAATGAAAACAACGGACAATTGGGAGATTGGCCAATCTTTGCCACTTCAAAGACAAGTCATTTTTTTGCCATTTGAGCATCTGTCAACCACAGATGAAACAGAAATGTTTTAGCCTTATATATTTTCCATACTACGAGATACAGTTTTTATATATTACCATTAAGAAATATTCACTAGTTATTCACTTATTCAACTTATTCAACATTTCACTCTTGAAAAATGTGTATGGGTTTAAACATAGAGCTGTTAATTGTTGAGTTTACTATCATCTCAATGAATTATCTTTCAGAGCAATAAAATATAGCCAAGGATGTATTAATAATTCAGCAAAATAATAGATGGCAAGTGTGAAATCACTCCTAAGGTTCTAACAGTGCTTTCCAGTAAAGCTATTATAATTAAGAATCTCATCATTGCTACTTAAGACAAAGCAGTGTGAGGGCTTATACTTTCAGTTGTAAAAATAAAAAGCTATTTTCTAGTAAATATGTTGTTTTCAGCATCCTCATTCTTCTCCAATAAAAGCTGTGGACAGGAAACGTAGCCTGTTGCAGCACTCACGTAGTCAGGTTTTGTATCTTTTCTTATAAATCCAATAAACAGAGCATATAAATAATTATGCTAGTATTGTCATTTCCCAGTATTGTAAAAACATTGGAAGGAGCCTGCCCTGTAGTTTGCAATTCTAGTATGCACAGTAATTTCACTAGCAGGTTCACAACCAGATAAATAAAACATTTCTCCTTATCACAGCAAGACTATTACTGGAGAACTTCCCTTATTTTTAGATCATTCTCCTTTTCACTCTGTCTTGTTTACCATCTGAGCTTAGGATTCTCTCCATTACAGTCCTGCATGAGCGCAAGCAGTCTAAGCAAAAAACTACACAAACTAACTAAAAAAAAAACACTCTTGAGAAGACCTGTCAAGACAATAATGTTTAGTGTTGTGCTTACGAGGGTGTGATCACTTTCTATTTTTGGCCAAGTATGGCAAACTTCTCACTCTATCCCAATAAAAACAAACTCTCCCTCAGGCCACCAATTTAAAAGGACTGCTCTAACCCTGCTAATGCTATCACAGCAGCTACTGGTTACACTCTTCACCACAGCAGCAGAAAGTCTATTACTTTCTCTTTAGCAGACCGCACAGAAGAGGAAACAAATAAGTATCAGAAAAAGAAAAGCTTGATAAGAAAGGTGTTACAAAGGACACTGCTGTCAAAGAGCTGTGCCACAGACAAATCTATAAATTAGATGCATAATCCAATGAGACTATAGTGACAGCTCTAAAGCCCTAATGCCTGTTCTTTATCAGGCAAAGACAGATCTAGGTATTTGACATTTTAATGAAGTAGAATTATTACTGAATTGGGTTATCAAACCAAGAAGCCAGAAAGAGCAAACCAAGTAGCAGCTAGCAGATCTTTTCAGCATCAGCTACCTACTGTTTGGAGAGATAAAGGCTTCACAGAATCCAACTACTTCTACCTACTTAATACCTGAATTATGGGATTGTGGTAGAAAAGTACCCTCTTTACACTCTTTTCAATAAATACAAGAAAAAAAGAACCTACAAATTGGTACATTGGGTCTAAGCTTTGACTTGAATCCTCTGTCAAACATGAAGTATATGAGAAGTGTTCCTGAATTCTGATAATCTGAAAAAAAGAATTCTTGTAGTCCAGTTTCCTACACCTTTTCCTTTTGGAACGTATTGAAAAAAAACCAAACAACAAACCCAAGGAAACAAACAAAATAAATTTTATGGAATCTCTGCTTCAGTAAAAGGATAAAGAAAAGCAGCTAAGCAATTTTAATCCACGTTTTAAGATTAGATACTTATGGTAGAACGATAATTTAGCTCCTATGATACCACATAGTTCATGTGATTAAGCATCAAATGCCTTTCAGAAATTCATGGTCTCTTAAACAAAACATTGGAGCAGATCTGTGTAAATAACCTAAATACATTAATTAAACACCTTTTTAAATGCCAGTCACAAAATAAAATATTTGTCACAACTTTATTCTAACTCCCTGAGCCTGAGGATTCAGACGATTAATTTTAAATGTTTACTTCCTACATTTGAGAAGCAATATAACTTCACAGTTCCTTCAAGTTTCTTACTAGCCCCCAACTTCCCTTTTTAAGACCTTCTAATGTGCTTGTTTTCTTTTTAAAAGGTATATGTGATACTCATGAGGTAAAAATATAGCTCACTGGGCTTAAAGGAGCAGAAGGGGACAGCACAGTAGAAAGAGGTAAAGGAAAAATACTGGAAGCATTCCCTTTACGAGTTTCCTTGTATTACATGCAGACTAATCTGGCTTTTGTTGGGCTAGCTTTCCAACCCCTACTATCATTAGGAGACTTCCTATGTTCTCTTCTGGCCTCAAATCTTACTAGGTTCATGACCTTTTCAGCAAACTAATAGAAGTTTTACTAGCATTGGCATAAAACAAGCTTGTTGAAAAGTTAAAAAGGATTAAAGAAAGGCTCTTGCTATGAACAGCTGAAGAACCATCTTTTGTTTATCAGGAAATAACTCATTCCTGAGCCTTGGGAGTGCATATGTAGGGATCCTCTGGGTCTTCCCCAAATGCTAGTGCTAAGGAGAGTGTATGAACTCTAGGATTTCTAAAAACTCCCTAAGACTTTGGTGAGGGCCAAACACACACACTGATGCCATTGGGGATTATGAACTCAAGAACTCTAAACTTGATGGATGGAGAAGAGGTATTGTAATGCTGCTTAAGAATCAAATTGTGTGTACAGTTTATTATTTTAACTTTTTTCAAATGGAACAGATCTATACAATGATTTTTCATAAATGATGCAATACTACTCAAATCACCTATTAAATTCCATGTGAGAGAAACTTTTTCCCCAAATCATTGAAGATTTGCCAAACCAGGTTTATTAGTAAACACCACACTTAAGTGAATTAAATGTAGCTACAGATTGGGCTTTAATCCACTTCTGGCTGACTTCTGCTTTCAGGCTTCTCCTCTCACAACAAGCTCTATCATCCAGTTTTAAACCACACTACACAACCAATAATACTGGACAGACATTAAAAAGTCGTATTAGCTGAAGGTTTATGTTTTACCAGCCAAAACCAATGCTGCTTCTTTCATTCTAGTGAAGCAGGAATAAAAAACATTAGTAAATATTGCCCATTTGTGTCTCATTCATGCAGTGTCTTATAGTCTGTCATGAAACAACATTTTATAAACTGAAATATCACTGATCCTTTGGTAAAAGATTTAAGGCACGGACTTTATATTGTTCTTGGAGGGAACATCTCCCTTATGAGGAAAGGCTGAGGAAGCTGGGTCTCTTTAGCTTGGAGAAAAGGAGACTGAGGGGTGACCTCATCCATGTTTACAAATATGTAAAGGGTGAGGGTCAGGACAATGGAGCAAAGCTTTTTTCAGTGATGACCGATGATAGGACAAGGGGCAATGGATGCAATCTGGAGCACAGGAGGTTCCATGTGAATATCAGGAAGAACTTCTTTACTGTGAGAGTGACAGAGCACTGGAACAGGCTGCCCAGAGAGGTTGTGGAGTCTCCTTCACTGGAGACATTCAAAACCCGCCTGGATGCGTTCCTGTGTGATGTACTCTAGGTGACCCTGCTCTGGCAGGGGGGTTGGACTAGATGATCCTTCGAGGTCCCTTCCAACCCTAGAATTCTGTGATTCTGTGATTCTGTGATTCTTATGTTTTGTCATCATCCAAGCAATAAATACACCTTTTTAAAAGAAATGTGAAGTGCAATCTCTAAAATTTTCACCTGTAGTCATCATTCTTTGCTTTTCCTAAAGCGGCATGTGGAGTAATTCTTCAAAAAGAGATTATCAAATACATTATTGAAATCTTCTTACTCCATTCTTAACTGTTTTTAAAAACTACATTAAAAGCAAATTATATAGATACATTGTGCTTAGTAATAATAATTCTAATTAAGCAGCAAAACCTTGCAAATTAAGATCCTCAACAAAAACTTGATGCACCATTATACTGGAAGTAAAAATGAACACTTGATTAAAGACTCATTCATACATTTCAATTATTGAGAATTTGTTTATACTTTTAAGACAGACTTGAATAATGTGTATTTTTAAAAAAGGAAATAAATTAAAAAGAGATCAGAAAAAAACCCAAAAGAACACTGTATCTAACCTGATTGTACAGTACTCCAAGTTGCCATTACACACCTTAGTTTCTAAGACTGTAATACTCTGTTATATCACTGTGAGCAAAAAGTTGCTCTGTTAAGCCAATTACACTTTTTCTTGTAGAGTTAAAAACAAAAACTAACTCGGTTTGGCTTAATGAGCAGTTAGTCAGTACACTTTTTATGCTCCCAGAACCAATACAGGTTACATTCCTTCAAAGAATATCATAACCTTGGAGGATTCTTACAGCTCTCAAACCACTGCCATCAACTTATCTGTCTTTCAGTCAGCTTGCTCTCATCCAAACCTTGTATCTTCATTTGCCACTGACAAAGGCAATATCCAAAGGGAACACATGCAGTTGGGAGCCACTAATGAAATGCCATCACTGTTCCAAAGAACAGTAAAAATTGTACTCAACAGGCTGTTAAGGTTCAAATATTTCAAGCAAACTTCTAACTTTTGCTATAAAAAAACAAAACAAAAACAAAAAACACCAAAAAAACCCCACAGAAACCCAAACTTTTGAAGTAATCTGAATGACCAGAAACAAGCACGAATGAACTGAGATTGCATCTTACTGAGAGCACACCTGAATACCTACAAGTATGGAGCAAGCTGCCATCTTTGTCTTCACTCCATACCTTCCTTGTATTTAATGTTAAACAATGTTCAAGACAATTATTGGCATTAAGTAGCATATGAAGTTTTTTCTTCATATATTTTCAATTTCTAAAACTCAAGAAGAGCAAGTACTGAAGAGTTCTACAGCTTAAGAATTTAGGAAAATAAACTCTGAGGAAGATTAGTAATGACTCTAAATTTGCTAACTTACCAGACAGGATTTCTATAATCAAAGACTATCAGTACCATGTACTAAGTGAGAGACAGCAATAAGAAGTCAAGATCTATCCAACTTACTGAAAAGCAGGTATAAGAACTTCACTGAATTAGTCTTCAAACATAGAGCTCTACTTGAGCATATCTTCTGACAAAGCCCACACTTGGTTTTAATATTTGTGCTAATAGAGAATACATTGATCACCCTTCATAAATTGTTCTAATCAGTACCTTCATTGAAATATACGGCTTTTTGAGTTCAAATTGTTCTAGAACCACTGTTCAATCTTGTTATATTCTGAAGAACTTCAAAAATCGGTTTCCTTATCAATATTCATAGATCCTAAAGCTCTCTTTTTAATAATAAACTGTCTTTTTAATAATGTTACTAAACTAAGACACTTCATTATTTTAAACAGGTAAACTACACGAGCCCATGTATATGACATCAATATTACAATGTTAAGATGAACAGTAGCACAATAAATATCACATTTGGTTGATAGAAGTAAGCATCTCACATTCCACTTTCCCTCATGACTATTTCTACTGGCATTAACTGTACTCCATATGCATATGAAATTCCATATGCATATTCCATAATCTGTCTAGAACTGGTATCAGCCAGCAATGCTAGTACTGCAAAGGTTATCCTGTCTCTCTTTAAACTTCTTTACCCCCTACATCCAAAAAGCCAACACCTGTATTATTCCAGTGCTATAAACGTGTTTTCTCAAAACTTAGTAAAAATTGAAAGTAGTGATCTAGGCTGATGCTCACCCCATCCTTTCCCTTATCTTAGATGTAAATGCGTAGGTAAATACAAATGTCAGTAAATAGGTAAATTTTAGTTTGTCCAGGTCTGCCCTCTGCCCGTCTTAACATCAGACAGCTAAGACTATCTACATTTAAAACTACCTAGTAAGCAATTTTCCCAATGTTTAGTTTACAATACCCCCACTGTTTAGTGGTCTTTTCTTTTTCCTTGAAACTGAAACAGTATTTTTTCCTAAAACAAGCTGTATCTTTTCTCCGTATTATCAGCATTTGTCATTCAGTATCATGAGACCTTATTCTAATGCAACTGCCTGTTTGTACTTCAGCAAGAAAGAGAAAAATCGCTCATCTTGTCAAAAAAAAAAAAAAGGCAACCCTCACTCCAGAACAAGGATTACTTGTTTCAAATCACAATTATTCATCCTTTCTTGCTATCGTGTATCTAATAACGTTACAGGAAGAGCTTAAAGCCCTTCAGGTTAGCCGTTCTGACAGAGCAGCACAGCACTTGAACACCAAGTAGTGAGAGGATGAAGTGATGAAGTCATTAAGAAGGGGGTACCTGATCAAAATCCTCAAATTGACAGTTATGGGTGGGCTTTACTGTAACACAAATAAATGCACCTGATTCACTGGACCTGATCTGGGCCCTCAACTAACAAACATCATGCTTACACAGAGCAAGAAACAGCTCATCCATATATGTTTTCATTCCCTTTACACCAAATTCAAGATCAGGTCATGTCTGAACAATGTAGCTAATTAGCACTGGACTTGTATAAAAATTTCACTGCTCGGTTCCTTGGGAACTATAAAGAAAAGTATTGAATATATTTTCCCTAGAAAAGCAATTATAAATTCCAGGAATTTAAATTAGTTTATTTGAATGTTTCCCAAAGTACTACTTTTGAAAAGAAAATAAAAGATATAGCACAAGCAATCTTCCCCTTAAAGAGCATCTCATTATAGTATGTTACTGCACAACTAAAAAGAACATAATTTATAAGAATGTTTTAAAAGGGGAACAAATTTTAAAATCGTGTTAAAGCCAAGGGGATGACCCTCAACTTTGCTCCTTTCACCAAGACCAAATTGAAAGAAATGTATATAGCTTAATTTTTTACTTACTTTCATACTACCACTAAACTTCAAAGCTCATTTTCCAGCAGAGATTCAACTGTTAGTTTTTTAAAAAAAAGTATCTCGGTGCTTTTATCTCTTGGCTACTGTCTGCAAGAACCTCCTCCAAAACTCCCAAGTAAGGACTTCATGCATGCACGAACCTTACATCCCATCCTGCATTCATTACTTCATCCCATTAAAATTCCATGGAGAGAGCCCTTTGCTAGTTTTATGAGGCGAAACCACAGAATGTCAGGTTAACAAAGCTCTACCAAGAACACTCCCCTCAGTAAAACTGTTCATCAGGAGTCTGTTTACGTAGATTTGCAACAAATTATTAGCATTATGGAACTGGAGGAAAGTCAGAAAGGTTGGTAATAAAAATGCACAACTTATCTCTATACAAGCAATGCTGACTGCTAACCACTGATATTTCATCACATCATTGTTTATCAGAAGAAATTAAAAACATGACTAGTGCACTGTCTACTACTTTACCTCAGGAATTTTTTTCTTTTTTTTTACTCTGTTGTTATAGGGTAGTAAAACAGAAAGGCTTTACAGCATGTAGGACATGTGGACTGGATGTTTTGTGAACTGTTTTGACCTGAAATTCTTATTACATTGGTACCTCCAATTCATTTGATGATGTGAATGACACAAGTCTATATTCTTATATTCCACATACATAAAATAATAATACAAAAAAACCTCGGCTAGGTTCATTATTCTGGGCTCTGTCTCATCAGTATTTAACACAATGAAATGAAGAAAGTAGTAGTTGTAGAACTTATGCATACAACCCAATCTGACCTGCCTGTATCTTGTTGCTCTAGAAGCACCTAAGCTGCCTTCAGGGCTTTAACTGAAGTTATCTTTACTCAAGTTTCTTCCTATTCTGCAAAGAAACAGGAATTCTTTATATCTTTCAACAGGGCCATAAGAACACTTGTAATCATTTTAGATTCAATAAAACTCACTGAATAAAAAACTATGGCAGTACATAGATTTGTAACAATAAAATAAATTTCACTCCTCTAGTAGAAGTGAAATTAATTAGTTAGCCAGTGTTTTACCCAGCTTGCAAAAAGGGAGAAATCAGATGCCACCTTTATTTTAGTTTTAAGAAAGGATGAAAAGAAATATTAGAAAACTGGACGTTAAATAAAACCTATAACGGAAAATTATGTTAAAGTAATAAAGCAATGTGCATTAATGAAGTTTTGCATAACGTGCCACTGTTTACTTTTAAATATTTTCTCTAGCAACTAAAATAAGAAGAGTATAGACATGTAAGATTTATTGAGACATGATGGAGGGATTCTGAATCTAAACGACAATAAATGTAATAGGTGGTATAACCTCTCAGCAAAGCTTCTTTGTATCTTTAAGTTGCTACAAAAGTATGTACATAATGTTGGTTTGGGTTGGTTAAGTTGTATAACTTAAACTTTGTTAACTAATTTTAAAAAGAACAGAATGTGAAGCCATCTTGAAATCATGACTGCCACAGGAAACACTTTAATTCAAGGGAATTTCCCAGTTCGGTCTATCTTTAACCATGGAAAATACTTACACAGTTCATATACATCAGTTTATTGTGGTTTTAAGGAAAAAACCTGCTACTTCCAGTAACTTCTAAAGAAGATATTTCCTAAATTTTCCAAAGGTCATTTAAGCTGAGGAACAGAGCGATTCTAATGTTGAATTAACTGGTTTCATATTGTATCATTTGTCACAAACAGAAGTACAGTTAAGGCAGTTCAATTAAGAATTATTCACTTATGAATGCTTCCAATTTGATTCTCATTACAAATCCTAAAAGTGGCATTGATCAAGTACCTCCCATTCAAAAATCTCAATTACATGTGACACTACACAAACTCTGTAATAATTTTAAATCTGTACTCAGTAGCAATGCATTGCTAAACTACTGATTTTACTTTTGCCCTAAAAAGAGAAAAAAAAATGTACGATTATGGTCACAAGCAAATAAGGGGGCCATTTTCACAGGGACATAGCTTATACAGAGGGAACTTAGAATAAGGACCACGTCCAGTAGGCAGCCAACCACATTAAGAAGTCACTACCAAACATTTCCAAGATCTGCAATACAACTGGTTTGACCTTCAGTAAAAGGCCACCTCTTTCAGGCAATAGCCTGTTGTTGGTCCCTTGGGTGGTCCAAGACCTGGGTGGTCTAGTGATTTTAGCTTGGACAGTTTATTTCAGTTTTTACTATACTTAACTGTCTCACATCACATTTTATTCTTCTGCAGAAAGAATGCAAACTTCACTAAAACTAGAAACAGTCTCTTATTTAAATCTTGTTCCCTGAACATTAACACATTTCTTATGAGAAAACTGCATCACAAAAGCAAAACAAACAAAAAGCTTTTACACTACATAATTCCAAACTGAAACGAAGGACCCAAATCCTGAACACATAATCATCCACACAGTAGTTAGAAATCTTTAATGTTGAGGCTACTATTAATATCCTCATACCACAATTTGTAGTAGATCCAACCTGACGGAACTGTCGTGAGCATTTTTTTCTTATTAGTGTGAGACATAATAAGGAAGACAGTCAGCTCAGGTTAGGTTTCTACTTCCACAGTTGGCCAAAATCTTTCTAGCACCTGGCTGAGCTCTGCTTCGGTTTCCACTGTACACACTTTACAGGCAACCTGTTGTGGTGTGAAGTTATTTGAACGACGATGACCTGACAAAGCATATATTTCAAAACTGATTAAGACATGTTACTATCCGGAAAAATCAACAGCAACAACAGAACTGCATCAGCTACTGAACCCCAAAATTTAACCTAGTAACGGAGAATAACATTGTGTCTGGATGCAGTTCACCATACTGCAATTTTTCAGTACTTGAGAAGTATTGACCAATAGCTTTTGCTAGGCCCTACTGCAAGTTCAGGTTTATCCTTTATTTTTCCCATCATAGTGGTGCTAATATTTTTTATTAAATTAAATTATTAAAGATAATTAAATTGTCTTAGTTATCCAAATGCATAAAACTTCACAAACAAAACAAAACAAACCCACAAAACTCAAAGAACACACACATAAAAAAAAACAAAAACCAAAAAAACCAAACCAAACCACAAAGAACTTTGATCAAATCAGAAAATCCAATTCGAATGTCTGAGGAGCGAAACTGAACTTCTACATTCTTCTACAAGCAAAAATGTGTTCTAATTTTTCAAATGTATTTCCCCCTTCTTTTTTTCTAAAGAGAGACAGATATATCAAAATATTCTTCTCACAATGCAGACTATTTATTATCAACTAAGGTCAAAGTAGTTCTGAAAGATTCAACAAACAGAGTGGCAAATGTGTGAACTACTATTATTATCTCCAAAGCTGCCTTCAGGAGGATTTAGTAATAATTTCATTAAATGCATTTGAAGTTTTTCCTCAGTTTCAAGTTAAGAGTCAATTTAACAACACAGATTATAAAAATCTACTTCATTATTTTTGTTTATTCTTAGCTTATTGTTAATGCACTAGATGTTACACCTTGCCTCAAACATACATTGTCTTTACATCCTCTGGGAAAAGGAACTATTATTGGCAAGTAGATGTTTCTTAAGGGCAATATTGGATTGGGATGTTAAATACAACAACTATCCAACTTCCCAGTGCATGCAGTCCTGCTCCTTTTGGAGAGAAAAAAAAAGCTTAAGTTAATATATATTAAAATTTTAAAACATACTTGCTTCATCAGAACTCTTTACTATTTCAAATATAGTTTTAATATTTTAACATATTTAAAATTAATATGCATACATATTTATAAACTAATTACTCACTATCAGCATTAATGCTGATAAATTACGCAGTGTCCAGAAGTTACTATAACTTCAGCTGGACAAGGACAGTGGGCATGCCCAAGGACAAACACTGAATTGGGACATTTTGTCTTTTCTTCACCCAAGACTGGACAGTCTCTGGCATCTAGAAGGGGGAACAAAGCCAGAAAAAAGCCTGGATTTGTTTCATTTAAATGCATTTTAATAGTTTTAGCAGGCAAAAGCAATCTTTATTCTGAAAAGTGAAGAACCACCAAACAGACAAAAATCTTCCCTTGATCCAAGGAATACCTCATGTGAAATCTCACTGTGGGATAGAAGCAGCATTTTAAACAGCATGAAAAAATATCTTTAACTATACCTATGTCTTAAGCAATAAACACATCTAAAAAACTTCAGTTGTAGAATTGTGCTATGTTCTTGATTTTCATGTGGAAAATGTATGAGCAGCATATGTAAAACTACTCAAATCATTTTGCTGTTAAACAAACAAGCACATGCCTAGAGGGAACCGAATAAAGTAACTGGTCTCCTTATGATAAATAGCATTAACTTGCTCAGGCTTGCCAAGTCAGTAAGCGGTGTGAATTTAATGGCAATTAACCGAGATCAAAGTTGAAGTATCATGAACAAAGTAGGTAAAACTGACAATATCAAAGAAGGGAAGTATATCATGGGTGACTGAAAAAAATGTACTTAGATTTATTTAGAATGTTTGGAGCTGTTAATAGAAAAGGACAGATCCTTACACAATGTTTATTTTCAAAACAGTATTACTGATTAAGCAGATTTCTAGGAGACTGCTTTCAGGGGTAAATTGGCCAAAAAAAACAGATAGTGAAGTAAGGAAACTATTCTGTAATAGCTCCCATTGTGGACACACTACTCAGAATGATATTTTCTCAAGAAATTAAATTCTAAGTCAGAGTCAAGCATTCTCCCTCCTACCTGGCAAACAATTTATCAGCTATTCAAAGCAACAGAAAAAGTACACAGGCATCAGAAAAAGGCAGAAAGGGAGAGAGTTCATGTGTTCTACATGTAATAGCTTTTAGGGACTATTAGTAATAGGAAAAATAGTCTTCTCATTAAATCTATGTCTTAATCAAGACTGACATTTAAAAAATCTATAAATTTAAATTATACGTGATTAATCTGGGAAAAACAGCTTTGGGGGGTTTTTTAGTGCTTAAGGAGACGTCCACTTCCACATAATATTAGCAGAAATTAAATTCCTATCTCAAATATTAGATGCTTAAAAAACCTACAGCATGCTCACTAATACTTAATACGTATCTACTATCGCTATAAAATTTCAGGCTTCATCTAATAGCTTCCAAGTGAGAGACTGAACATACACTTATGGTAATTCCCATTGCGTTTTGCATTGATAGTAACATATATTTTTACAGATGAACTAAACACAGAGAAGTTAAATTATTAGCCAAGACCAGTAAGTTAAGAAAAAGGAATTAACACAAGATAGATTCTTTCTACTGTACTCACTGGCCCATTCTTTTAATACAGCTAAATAACAACAAAAGTAAGTTGCAATGCTATTTGAATTAAACACGTTAAACCTAGGCACAAGAAAATGGTTCATTATAATAAGAAGCAATATATTTTTGACCTTAACCTGAAGGGCAAAGATCCAGCAGTTCTTTGGCAATTAGTCAGTGAGGTCTATGAGAGATTTGCTTGAGCAAGGACTAAATTTCTCAGAAGATCAAAGATAATTGGTGTTACACTCTGCCCTAACCAGACCCAGATTCACACTTTCCATTACTTATTTACATTGATCTTATGACTATTTTTATAGATCCATCAGAATAAGTGTGCTTTTACTCTTTTACTAATATTTGTTTAATTAAGTTAATTAATTACAGCTTAACTGAAATATCGTACAAAAGACCTCACGCAGCTTTCAAAGTGTAGGCTGAATCCTAATCCTCTTTTTTTTTTTAACTAGCAGTTAGGATGAAGTCAATAAATTGTCAATTAATAACATACTTGCTTTGATGGCTCTTCAGTAATTTACTTTCATACCACTTCATAAATTTCTTAGGAAAACTTCTGGGATTGCTGATACAGTACCTCTGCCATGGGAAAATTTGGTTTAAATCTGCTCTGCTGCCAATAAACCAATAAGACTAACTGGCTGATAATCCTCCCACACTACACTGTTTAGGTATATGCACTCAACCAGCGAAAGTTTAATTTGTTCCGCTAATGGCACAGAAAACTACTCAAACTTATTCACCATATAAATCTGAACGTCAGTCTGCTACTTTTTGTTATTTCTTAGGCAGAAAATTCAAGCTACTATTGAATGCTCTGTAATTCAGACTATTTTATCTTTTCTTTGATCCAAAGCATAACAATAATAATGGACACTATCAAGAACTAAATATTAAACTGCACTTCTCAGAAGAGACATATTTAAAAGCCTTAGAAAAAAGTTGAATATTATTTGCTTTGGCACACAGACATGCAAGACACATTCTACTGTTATAAGCAAGTGCAATGTTATTCCTAAACTACTGCACTAAATCCAGTGATGTTAGTCACCTTTTCCTTACTTTAAGCTGCCGTAGTTAATAGCTTTTGTTCAGAATTTCTAAGGCGATTACACATATCTTTACCAGGTGCAGCCTATTTGTTTGGAAGATAATTTAATTCATAAGAGCACACTAAAAATACAGTAAAGAAACCATATGAATCTCAAAATACTGATTTTCTCTAAAGTTACAATGACAGCATTGATACAAGTTTACATAAACTAAAACATTATGTATAAGATAATGTGGCATGCAAATTTCATTTACAAGTGTTGCAGGTGTCATATATTCATGACAGGCCAGGCCAGGCGGAGTCATGTAAAAATTCCTAAAATAACTATAAAGAAATTTATGTCATATAATGTTTTATTATTATTCTATCTTATGAAGGAAAAACTACTGGACAATATTAGAAAAACCTGAAGCAACTACTACTCTATTTTCTATCCCATCATATATAACGAGAGTTTGCCTGCATCTCCTTAAAAGACACCAACCACATTGCACTGGTAATGACAGAAACTAGGTAGGATTTGTCAAAACCCACCAAGTGTTTAGCTACATTTCTTCCTCAGGTACGAAGAACCAACTGGAAATTTTCCAAAGGGATTGAGTTATGGATAAAGGTATTAAAGAAACTGTCGTCCTGTTTCACTTGTAAATCAACTGGGAAACAAGAGCATCTAGAGCTAAAAAGACTTATATTTTCTCTGAAGTTGTAGCTCTCTGATATATTTATAGGGGTAGGTCAAACAATGTTTTCATGGATTACAACATCATTTTTCTAAGCTTTCCTCCCAAATCTCAACAATACTCAGAACATACTGTTCACAGATATAATGAGAATAGATAGCTTGTTCTCTCCTTATACTTGTACACATGCATGTGTACACACACACACACACACACACATTCTATAGAGGTTGTCTCCTTCTCTGGAGACATTCAAAACCCACCTGGATGCATTCCTGTGTGACCTGCTCTAGGTTGTCCTGCTCTGGCAGGGGGGTTGGACTAGATGATTTTTTAAGGTCCCCTCCAACCCCTAACATTCTGTGATTCTGTGACACAAGTACAGCTAAACATGAAAATATTTAGGAAGTTATGACAGCTGTCTGGTTAAGAAGTAATTAGATATTCCCACTTTTTCCAACTGTAATTAAGAAATCAACTCTGGCTATTCCAAACTCTTATTTTGGTATTCCAGTTTAAGAAATGAATGGTAGGAAGAGAGTTCTACTTCTCTTTTAAGAAAACAATTTAAATTCTCTGGAAAAAGAAAAGGAGTAGTGTTGCAAGCTGGGTTAGCTTCACATTTTTACTAGTTAAAAGTAAATTTTTTATTACACTGGTTCTGCTTCTCTGAACAGCAGCTGTAGGAAGGCTTCTATGTCCCCGTGCTGTTGGGAGTCATGGCCCTGTGAGGTGTGAACCCCAAAACAACTATCTGCAAAGGCTAGGTCAAAGGCTTCGGAGCACACAAACCACAGTCTTAAACACTGGCTGCTATGCTATAAGCCAGTCACATCCCCTAGAAAGAGCATTAGGAAAAAGAAAGGTACAGAGGTATTTCTGATTCAAGTTTAATGGGATGCATGCTCTTTGGTATTGCGCAAGCATTTGAAGAAAAATTAAAGTTGAACAGTTAATTTCCTATATGCCCATGTTTTCAAAGGAAACACGGTATCAAGCTGTGAAGACAAGGAACCTGGCAATACAGTCATCTGCAAAAGATTGTGCAAGCTACAATACCCCAACAGTGCAAAGAGACAGACATCCTTTCAATTCATGTCTTTTACCAGCTATTTTACTCTTCTGTCCTTAGTGAGCACGCAGTAGCATTTCTGCAATTGCTATGCAGACATGTACTTTATTTTGATATTTTACAAATCCATAGGATTACTACTCCCTCATCACAAGCACAATAAAAGTTAGAGAAAAGTCTATGCATTATAATAAACCAATGTCTCAACAATGTCTTAAAATAAAGCTGGGAAAATCTGTGCATTAAAAGTGTGCAAAAAGCATATAAATATTCTGATTCATACATCCTAAATGTTCAAACATCTCTTAAAAACAGACTTGAACTGAGGATGCAATGATTAAAATAATACTAAACTTGGTTAGCAATTAAGTGATCACATCTCCCTCCAGACTAAAAATGCAGACAACAGCTAGTAGCTGACATCTCACTTCAACATTTTACAGCTGCTCTAAAGCAAAGACTTTAGACATTTGAATGCATGCATGCATCTTATTTTCCCAGGATTTCAAAGTCCACATCCAGGCTGCTGCTCAGCCATTATAAATGAGTAATTCAAGTAGGGCATGACTGCTTCTTGTATTAACTTGATAAAGATGTTTCATTCAAAGTGAATCAACAGTTGTATTAAGTCATCCCTTTCACAGGCTTGTACTTATTCTGTGTTATGTTACCAGTCAAGAAATAAAAAAGTAATATTGGCAACGAATTATTCAAAAAGTCTTACAATATTAATAAATACTAATTGTATTTAGTGTTATACCTGTTCTCAAAACTCAAAAACACAATCAAACATACCTTATTTCCTGTTTTTTAATTAAAAACAATTTTACCAAGTGACTGCAATCTGCACTGAAGTTTTATTTCATACAGTTTGGACACACAACTGCTAAAAGGACTTACGTGTACTTTAAAATACACCTTATTTCAGGAATTTCTGTTATACTGAAGATTACTTAGTATCCATCAAGTTTTCCAAAAGCTGGTTTAAAACCACAATTTTAATATAGTAATTTTAAACTTATCTTTTAATATTGAATTTATTATCAAACATGTACAAAGCAACTATTTTGCAATAATTTTAATGTATAAAAATATTAATCCAGAGCTTGGGCTAAAATATCTTTCCAATACTAAAAGGACATACTGAACATCTTTCATTTTCTTGCATGAATTTTCAGGTCACAATCTTACAGAGATTTGCTCAATACGAAATTCCTCTTTCTCTTATCACAGCACAGACTTTATAGTAGAGCTCAAAATTAGAGAGAGAAAAGAATTTATATTCTCCTCTCATTAATTTATTTCTATTGAATACATAACCAAACATAAACATATTTATACTAAATGTAAAAAAAATATACTGTATATATAATTTATTCAAAGTCCAGTGAGGAAAAGATGTCCAGTTTATTTAAAAGATGATTAATTATGTCTTACTGATTACCCTCTATGTCATGGACAAATACAGAATAGAAAAGAATACTATCCAGAGGTGCTGATCCAGCACATGCACTCCATAACCCTGCCATGACAGTTAGTTATCAACACTGAAATTCAAAAAGATGTGGCTCAAACTCTGGTTAGACTCCTTTCACATCCACCTTCTCACAGGCAGCAGGCTATTTTTGCAAGGTTTCTGGACATGAGGCAGCATAGTCAAAGCTACTTCTCCAGCTTGGCATCAATTCCAGACAAATGGCACAAGAAGCTGTACAGTGACAGATGATGCACACAGGCTACAAGTGGCAGAGTTGGCAGATGCAGGCAGATTCTTGCTGTGCCAAGTATAAGAGTTGACATACTTGTTCAGGACTCCCCATTCCTTCAGTTCTCATTGTTAGGGCACCCATTCCTCCATGCAGAACCATGCAATGTTCTCATTAATTTGAGATAGTACAGCCCCAAAATTATTTGCTATTCTGCTTACAGATAAAGAATCAATTTTCAAGTCTCTTGAGGCAAATCAAAATTATTTGTTTTTTCAGATCCATCTACTTCATCTTAAAAATAGATTAGGAATTAGGAAAATACTTAGGAAAACCAGACTTTGCATTAATTTGTTGTGCTGTAAGTGAAGCTCAGGATCAGCAGTTAGCAGAAGAGTATTTGAATGGAAACTCAGGACTCAGACTGTTAGCACATTTGTGTGGATTTATAACCAGAACAATGGAATCTTTGGAGTGACCTGTAGCTTCTTTTTAATCTATTACACAGTTGAACCATGAAAATTACTGAGGAAAAAAATAGATTTCGAAACAAATATATATTTAAATCACAATTTCCACATTAAAATAATGGAGATACTTGCATTTAATACTGTTTTTCCTCAAATGTGCTATATTTCTGTTCAGTAACGTGTTATTTAATCACTTGCTACTAAAATTTGAAAAACAAAAATTGACCTGGTCAAAATGAATTTATGTTTTACCACAAAAAGTCTACTGATTTGTAGTGATACCTACTTAGTATTTCATTAAAAAAAAAAAGCCACATTTTATGACTCATTCACATCACCAGAGTGGTAGTGAGAACAATATAATTCAATTATAAAACCTGGAAACAGTTTAAACACCATTTGAAAGTAAACAGTTACAGTCCCCTATGCCCATGTCTGGGAAGCGTCTAAATGGAAGTTAAAGATCCTGTGGTATTTTTTCAAAATTAGTAGGAGCTATCCCAATATCTTGGCCAACATACATTTTCTCAATTAAAACCAGATTTCAATGTCCAAAGCTATGTGTCAGCAACTGGTGAGAGCATATGCCTGTCACATTTCCAAAACTGTCTGCACCATCAGTAAGTATCTAGTCACCTCGCTGAATAATGCTTTTCCAGATGCCACACGTGGAAAAGGTGTGCTTCATATATTTGTGAAAATGCATTCGGATACACTGTCCTATACTGTTACGGAAATAGAAGTTATCATTTGAAACCACATTTAGATTATTTTTTTTCATATCAAAAGTGTTAAATTTTACTTTGGTGGTCAAATGAAACACTTTGATACCACCAGATTTTAACTGAACAGAAATCCTGTGGAACACACATGCATACCTACAAAATAAAGGTAGCAGAAATAATCTCATATTTGTCATTCCCTAACGTTTACACATTTAATGTGTTAAAATGTTAACAAAAAAAGGCTTTTTTGAACAAGTCTCTCTTTTTAGTTACTTTCACAGAATTTTCTAGGTTATGCTGTTTAAAGAGAAGGTGGGAAGATTTCCTTTATGCACTTCGAAGCCTGTATGCCCCATATTACTCACCACTCAAGAGCTCAAATCTTCAGTTGCCAATACTAAAGCACAAGCTCCTGTCCCAAGAACTACAAGATCAACTACATTAATTACAGGCAGAATGCTGTTATCCTGAGTTAAAAGAAAAGAGAGTCAGGCAATGAGTTTCTAAACAAAAAGGTATAAAGTGAGAGGAGAATCAAGCTTTCCAACCCCCTCATTCAATTGATTTCCTAGCGCAACATCTGAGGCTCCTGCTATTTGGAATTGAGTCCACTTCTTCATTGTTCAAGTTTTGTTATTTTGTGATACTATGAAACTTCTAAGTGATACTATTAAGAAAGGGAAACTGGAAAAAGGCAAAAACACTTCTTTGGCTAAAGATATTACTCTGTTGACTTGCACGGTGCAGCGGATCAGTACATCTCAAAGTCTGTCAGGCTTGAAATAAAAACAGAAGTACTTTCAGGGAACTTAACTACACAGGCTGACTTCCTAACAACTGATAGGACAGTGTGTAGTTTATTTATTTGTTTATTAAATACCAATTTTTCAAGTATCATTTTAAAAAACTCAGGTTTCTGAGTTCTGAATTCCAGGGTACAGGTATTGCTGAAAGATTTATGGTATATTGAGCGAAACTGAATGCAACGTATGCAGAGATGAAAACACCTCTTCCCTCAAGAGAATTGGCAGAATTACTTGATGGAAAGTTGAACAAGCTGCCTTATTCCCGTATTGCACAATTACTTTTCTATAACCAGAACTTACTGCCAGTTGCCAGAGTTACACAACCCGCTGGAAATAATGTTAATCTAGTTAGAGTTGTATAGTATATCCCTCCCTGATGCTACTCCCGTGAACATGAATCCTGTAATCGGAGCCAGCAAAGTTAACAAACTGCACTTGAGGATAAACTTACTTCCCTCTTAGATAAAGTACTAAGTGCTGGATCTTTGTAAGACAGTAGATACAGAGGTGACTCAGGTCTGGAAAAATGTTTCATACTTAAATCTGGCTTTAGTACACAACATATTGAACTATGGAGGTAACAGGGGAGGATGGAGCACACACAAGCTAGTAAATGTACAAAAATAAATACGTTTCATAAACAGCTTTTACTTTCTCAGGTAGGTATTAACTAACTTGTATTTACCACTGTTACCAACTTGCTCTTCCCCACATTGTCCTCCTGTCCTGAACTGCTCAGTAGTACCACCATCTGCTGCCCCCACTTGAACTTGTGATGAAATAAAAATGTGTCAGACATTTTGTTTGCTACAATTAACTCATTTCAAAATCATGAGAGAAAGTGAGAAGGAAATTGCATTACCACAAAATACTTCTGCCCACAGGTTTTGTAACTCGGAAAAAATCTAAATTTAGCTTCACAGTTCAGACAGTTGAATTGCTATTTTTAATCCAATTGTGAAAACTACAGGCAATTACTAGGAAAACTCTTCTAAAAATGTATACTTATTTGAATTTAAATTCACCCTACTCCCATGTAAGTACTACGTGAATCCTGTGTTTTCAGTAAGTTATACTATTAGCATTCACATTTTTTCAAGGCAAAATACAAGAATAAGCCAGATTTTAAAAGCAATTAAGAGGATATAAATGTTGTGTGCTGCAAGAGCACAATTCTCAAAAGACCAGAGTCCTGGCAACTATCATAAACCTTTTGAAATTGTTCATATTAAGATTAAAGATCACTTTGTTCCTCCATTCCCACAACTAGTTGGTATGGTAAAAAGATCAGTCCCCTAGTTTTATATGTAACATCTTTAACATTTGCTCTCCTTTCTGTGCATGTGATTAAATGTAACATTTTGAAATCCCAAAGTTCTGAGAAAAACATAAATCCTTGTCCACAGCTGCTGTTTGACTCTGGAAACACATGCATTTTCTTTTCAAGCATCTACCATCAAAAAATCCCAAAGGACCTGAACTGGAGAACACCTGCATCTCTTCATTTAGTTCCAATAACATAGTCTACACTTCAAAATTACAAAAATAGATGCTATGTTCAGCTGCAGTTACATTCTGCCCCTAATTCCCGTGAACAAAAATGCTAAGAGCATGAAATCATTCAGGCAAGCTCTGTCATCGAGAGGATAAGATTTTTTGCACCAGAAGCCCAGTGGGAACTTGATAGAAAACTGGCAACAATTACAGATAAAGTACATAGTGAAATCCTCAGGGAGAGAAAAGGAAATGTAATAAGATAGATGGGTATAATTTTTACACATTTATGCCCAAACCACAAATGTGAACTGTCTTTAATTACTCCAATATATTAAGAGGTTTTAGTCATTCATTCTGTCAAATCTTTCCAAAATACTTCAAATTAGTTTATAAATTCTCTTCTACAAGTTGGTGGGGTTTTTTTATTTACTAGCACAAGCACTCACTTAAGTTAGAACTAAGAACTTAAAAAATATCATTGTGCCAGCTTTAAAATCCAGACTTCACAGTATTTGCAGTCTAAGTAGTCAAAATTAAATTAAGAAATATGTCAATGACAGGCTTTCTTAACTGCAAGAAAGGGGGAGTTGGGGGCATATATAGGTGTTTATGCATGAAAATAAATGTATGTAAAATATCTTGCCTCCTTTCAAATAAGTTCTAACAGATAATATTGGCTGTTTTATGATAGAAAAAATAAAATGTTCCTGCTGGTACATTTACTGCACTTTTTTTCGTGTTTGAAGATACAATTTCTTCAGCCTTAAAAATATTTTCACTTCACAAATAATTTTTCCTTTACTGGGAGGAGAAGGAGAGAATGGAGTGATCTTATCTAAACATAAAAAATACTGACAGTGAAGAAAAAAAAAAATCGAAAAGTCTTTGGAAGGTTAAGAAAAGTATCACTTCAATGAGAAATTACCAGTTCTTACAAGGTTGAATATTTGCTCTTCAGCCTTCATGCAGCTTTCACAAACTAGAGAAGCCTTCTCATTCTTACTTTGCTCTACTGGGTGTATCAATTTACCACACATAAGTATGATATTAATACAGGTACTTTTGTTTACTCCCTTATTTCACTGCTGCATTACTGAATATTTAAGCTGATCTCAAAGAAAACTTTATTAACTGTATTTTTTATTCTAGTTCATCTTGATTTATATGTAATAAAGCTCTCCATTCACCGGCTGTGCACACACTCCCAATTATTCAATATGGCAAACTAAATAGAGCTTAATCAGCTCACCTCATCTATTCAACAGCTGCTCATAATTAAATACTAACACCAGCATTCATTTTGAAATCTCCCTATTTCTCTCAAAGGCCAGGTGAAACAAACAAGGTCTGTAGCTTGCTCTGAGGGTTAATAAAGCCAGGGTTATTTAAGAGAAGCAGTAAGAAGACCTTCCCAAGCCCTGGGGTAATGGAATAATCTCATATCTTGTATTTATTTTATATGCTAAAGTTTAGATAAGACTGGGGAGCATGAGATACCTTGGTCAGTTTTTCATACAAGAAGAATATCCAAAACTAAAAGCACCAGCATGTAGACTTTTATTTAAGGACTAAATAAAATCTTATTTATATTCTGTGCCTCTAAACACTTCCTCTGCCATAGGTGGATCAGTTTTCCACTGTACTACTGACACTTTGTGCACCAAACAGTAAAATACTCTTGCTAAGCAATCATCAGGATATGCTCTTGTTTTTTGTTATATGCACTTGTATTACTTTGCCTATATATGCTATACATCACACACTTTAATGCTGTCCTTTTTGGAATTACATCTTACTGAGCCTTTTCCTTTGCTGTTTATACTCAATGCAGTATGGTTCTACTAGAACCATATTTATTTTTCTCTTCCTCTTAGCAGCAACAAGTGAAACAGCATGAAATAAAATACTGGTGTAAAATGCCTTCTCACTCAAATTGGAAATACACGCTATCTATGCACAGCCACCTACAGACAAGCAGCAAAAGCAAGTTGTAAAACCATCCTGGTCACTGTGGATCATGTGATTCAGGTGGTAGAAGACAGTAGACAGTTGCTGACTCAACAAGGAGGGAGAGCAGGAGGAAAGGTCCCCTATCTCTTCTCCAGGTAAATACACCCCAATTTACTCAAGAATCTCATGCCATTTGCACAACCTTCTCTTTGACATTTTATACCCAAACAACTGCTTTGATTTTAGACCAAGCTGTTCTACATTCAACTTCACAGATTATTAATGAATCACACAATGAATTAATTAGTTACTCTTCCTTCACTAGTTTTTATATAAGCAAACAATTTTTAAAAGTCACTTGCATTGTGTTCTATTTCAGCATTCTTTCAGACTACCCAAAAATTACCTGTAATTGCTTTACTTGGCTTTTATTAATATCATTCTGTTCTTAACAGAAGTGACTAACTCACAGCTGTTCAGCTTTATACAGCTTCAATGCACTCCCCCCTGGCCCACTGCATGGTGTGACCAGCAACTCCACTGACACCAAGTTTGCAAAGGTTTCTGAATCTTTGTATGTGGGGTAAAGTAAACTGAGTTTACCCAAGTGCTGGGTGGCAATTTATGACAAGCAGGAACTCCTGTCCCCCTCAGCTCTTAAGAAAGCACATGTGCATTTTATGATCATCAGCAACACAGATATTCGTGTATGCACTTTGGAGAGTTAGAAGACTTGGCCAACCCTGGCCTTATCTCCAGCAATATGACAACACTGAACCATTCTAGATGATTCTTCTCTTTTCTCTTGGATTGCTTTTTTCCTTCTTTCTACAAGCAGATTGTAATTCTCTCTAGTCCAAATTCCTATTCCAGAACATCATATCTAACATTAGGATAAATTGCTCAAATAGCACTACTTCACTACTGCACCATCATCTCCAGTAGTAGAGCTTTAAACAACCCTACTATGCTCCTGAGGCATAAGTTGAATTCACTGTCAAATTACCCAGTATAGCTTTCTTAATTCCCATAAGTGACTGCAACTGACAGCAAAAGAATTTTTGTGCTCTCAAATCACTTCATGTTCCCTCTCCATGTAGTGTTCAGTCGTAATGAAAAGGATAGCCATATCTCCTGTATTAAATTGCCTCAGCTCCTTCAGCATGTATTTGAGAGTAAAGGCTTTCATTAGCTCCCTCATCCTTTGTATAGACAATTTAAACATTACTGTTTCCTAGTTTATTTTATATTTAAAAAGAAATAATTTGCAATACATTATTCTTCGTGTTTACTGGGACCCAAACTTTAACACATTAGTCGGCTTTTCCCTCTCATTTGTTATGAATCACAGGTGCCACCTTAGAGGGCAAGAGTCTGAGCATGAGGTTAGCGACTACCACCGAGTGCACAGAATTGATACAACCTTCCTGAGGTACTGGGGGGGTGGGTGAAGTGTCCAGGAAATTTTCAATTCTAAGATCTTAGCATTTTAAATGTATCTCCATTCATCTACAGAACAGGTACCTCAGACACTTCTCTATTACAAACCAATTTTCTACCTCTCAAAGTGCTTGCATGCAAGTCTGGGGCCAGACTTCATTTGTCGGTGCCTTAATTCTCGTAGGCATCTCCTGTCACAACCTATCAAGTACCCTCTACTGTCTAACTGGACTATCCATAAAACTGATGAGCTCTAACCTGTAACAAAAGGAATAATTCTATCGCATATGTAAATATGCACAGCTCCTTTAAAATGTAATTAATATTCCAAGACGAAAATCAGAAAATCAAGCTGAAAATATCCTCAAAAAAGGAAGAAAATACAATAATAATAGTTATAAATTCTATTATGAACATTTAAAAGCTACTGAAGTGAGACAACAGGTGCAACAGATTTTCACCCAAAAAAAAGATCAAATAATTCAGAGACCATCGATTCATTAATTGCTTTTAGCAATGTTTTAGGGGCAGAAACTTATGATAATTGTTATAAAAACACTGCTGTAAACATTTCCAACATGATGCTCTCCAAGAAACACACAAGTTCAGTTACCGAAAAAATAACCTAACAACTGCTGAAGTGCACAGTGCTTACAAATATTTACTTTGCATTAGAATCAAATGTTACTTACATAGGCACATAAAAATTACAAAGATGGCAATAAATTCAGGTACTTTTCAGACTAATGACATTCAACAACCATTACACATGAAAAAAAAAGTTGCAAAAATAAGCACGCTTTTCAGTTTACTTTTGTGTTGCATAATGTTGGAGTCAGTTAATTCTTTTGCTTTCCTTAAACTAGATGTTTCTGGGGTTTGGTTCTTTCCCCTATTTGATTCCATACTTAGCATGGCAACAGGATAAACTTTCAAAAAACAGAAAAGCATGATTTTTAAAATACATCATACTGACAGGAAAACTTATATCCATGTATATTTCACAAACCATATTATAGTTATTTTAAGCTAGATACATTTCAAAATTGTTAGTACTTCTTAAAATAGACCCATGTTTTGTTTAAAGCCGATAGAAACCAGAAGAATGTTAGGTAAGAGTATTTATGCCCACAAACTCTCTGAAAATATCCACCACAACACCAAATTTGATGACATCAGATGTGTGTTCTGTACCATTTTAATAATCACCTATTATAAACAAATTACGATAAATAATATTAATTTAATTAGAAATTATATTGCAAATTTATATGAGCCATTTTGAATCCAGCAAGTCAACTTAAGTCAACTTCTTTATAAGTAGTTCAACCCAAAAGATAAAGGGAAGGAAGAATAATATTTTCAACATGGATCCAGCCCCCCAAAAAAAAAGTTTACAAAAGGTTCTGTATAGATAATTTCAAAAGCGACCAAAGTCAATGAAGCACTCCTCATTGAAGAAGACACGTCAAAATGCTGCTTTTAGTGTTTGCGTATCTCAGTGAGCTAAAGTAAAGTTATAATGTGTGCAGTATGTGAAAAAGATATTTTGGCATTTGGCACATTTTATATCAAGACCTTCTTTTGAAAGTTCATTGGATAGGAAAAATGTAATGCCATACCAGCTTAACAAGAGTTTTGCACTTACCAGAATTGTGGCAGTAGTCCATACACTGTGGAATTTGGATTGTAAAGGCTACCAAATCTGGAGCTAGGAGAGACTCTGGCTTTCTACTCTCATTGAGCCATTTACTGCTGTGTAAGTCTCTGGTGTCAGAAGGGCCTTGAATTAAAGGAATCAGCTTCTCTTTTCCACCATCACCTAAGATAAAGATTAGACACCTTAGAACCTTTACTGTAACAAGATAATTTTTCAACACACAAACATTCACTAGTGCAAAGAGAACAGCTATTAACGTTGTAAGTACAGAATTAAAACAGTAAATAGAAAGAAGAATCTCTCATAAGCTATTAACTTCCTTAATGTTATCTTGTAAATGTCTAGGAGGATTTCAAGTAAAGTAATCATTTCTCTTTAAAATAATTTCCATCCCAACTTTATAAAATAATATCTCTAAAAATCACCGTGAACTTAATTTAGAGTTAAATATACTACATTTTCAATGTTCTTGACAATAGCTGCCTTTATCTATGAAGAGATCACAGGCATTGATTGGAAAAGTTCCTGCATGCTCTTCAAGAAAAAAAAAATCTATTAAAGAAATTTAAGAGCTATTTATCACAGAGCCCTTAAAAACTTCATAAGCAAAATACATACTTGCAGCATTAGTGGAAAATGGGACATTAAACAATAAACAGAATATATCAAAATTATGTTGCAAATATAGCAAAATGCAAATATTCTGTGTAATATGAAAATGTAGAGTTATTCCAGTTTCTTCAGTGCTTTTAGATTAATATTTGTCTCAGCAGAAAATAACATATTTATGTTTTTATACAATGTAAAAGTTGACAATAACGGGGCCAGACTGGATCATCCTGGCACACTTAACAATAATAATAAAAAACCCCAAAACAGAATAAAAACCCCTCTCTGATTCATAGGAACAATGAGTAAATTCTTGTTTCAGTAACTCTCCTTGTAAAAAGCAAGGCCAATTCTCCTATACAGGCAATAAAGTTTTACATGGTCCAGCTGCACATACCTGGGGCTTTGGCACAAATTTTTATTGATCCCACGGTCCCAGAGGCACATTTGACCAATGATGTGCCGCAGTACTTCAATTCAACATTCTGGATTGAGCCCTCAAGAGTTGGCAGGGGATTCTTAGATTTCACACCTAATAAAAGAAAACTGCAAATGTACTAGCCTGTTGAATTTAAATATTTTTATATTCCTTCACCAAGGCATTTAAACTTAATTATACTTTAATTATCTACCTTAGATGTTCTTATAGCATTTTTTTTGTGATTCACCATTTTTAAATGGAAGTGAGAGAATGCTGTATATGGGCATTTTAATACAAGCAGTTACGCATAAAACGTATATAGATTCTGTGAGGAAAACACACAAGGTCACTTAGAAATTGGAATAATACATAAGTATATATACACATACATACACTTTTGTTTTCACTTTGTAAGTGCCACCTCAAGTATTCTCTTTCATCTTTTTATTATGACCCTTTTATTTCAGGATTTTAAAATGACTAAGTGTTTTCAGCTTACATTTAGACAACAGCATTTTACTCGGTAGCAATGTAAAGCATTAAATCCATGCAGCTGAACGGCGCAGAAGGCCAACAGCACACTTGCCATTTTTCAGCAGAAACTGGAGTTCAAACATTGCCTTAGGTCACAAGTTGAAATACGTTTTGGTGGTCTTTCCTCAGCCCCCATTTCTGCACACTAGAAAACCACCACACTGGTTGTAAGAAATCAGTGCTACTGGGAGTCACTTCTGAAGAGCTGCCTAGAACCGCGGTAGCAGCAGCAGGGGATCTTGCAAGTCAGGACTGAGATACATCGGCAGAGCTCGAGGGCAGCCCCAAATCAGCCCCAGTCCCTGGGTGGACAAAGCCAGCCCTCCTATTCTGTACAGCACTGCCTCTTGGGAAAAAAATACATAAATTTACTTGCAAATTAGAAAGAAATAGTTTCAACACCCGTAAGAAGTATGAAAGGGAAAACTAACAGAAGTTACCATTTTTTGTTATTCCCCCTCATGCAAAAGTGACTTGGAATTTGTCAGTTAAAATTGGCAAGCAACTTGTTAATTATGCAAGCATTAGTATAATTATGGAACTTTTTCCTTGTACATGTAACAGAATTTGTTCCAAAACTCATAATTATGCAAGGAATGTATTATGGAGTATCAGGTTAAAAAAAATAAAAGCATTTTGATATCTATTTCAAGAGTTACATACGTTAATTCTTTACAGAATTAATTCACTATTTTTTTGCATATTCTCTAAAAGACTTAAGCCCAGGAACAACCTTTAATATGTATTAACTAATAAGGAAAAATGTCTAAAAAATCATGGGAAACAAAAGATTTAGGATAAAACCTGGTAACTGTGCTTAGTTCACTGTGTCTATTCCAGTTCCTAAATAATGAAGTGTATTTGGTAGTGCATATGAAATCATTTGCTAAGCAGACTTCTTGATATACATGTTTTGGTAAGACAATAAAATAATTTTTGAATAAAAAGTACTTTCCAAGGTAGGAAGAGAGAAGCAGAATACAGAGGACATATGGCATTTAGTAAACCCAACTGCCAGGTCAAAGTATGTTCCACATTCTGTGCATACTTTCTTACCAAAATTTAACCTGCCTTCTGTGTTCGAGGCTGCAGGCTCAAAGAACGTTCACTGCAACCCATTTGTGTGCTTGCCACTACAACACCCTATCAGTTCTCAGTTTGAAAGATCAGCTACCAGTGGGGCTCTCAGTCTGAAGCCGCAGCTACCAGCTTTAGTCTCATGAATACACCCTCATTCCTAGTCTCGCCCAGGGTAAGCCTCTTCTAAAGCTGAAAATCCCCTTTGATCTAAGGTGTGGTATCAGACACAATGCATGAATTTGCCAAAAGCAGACAGAGTATCTGGAGACATTTCCGAGTCTTGGCTCTGCCTCCTCCTACTTCCTATAAACTTGTGCAGATAGAGGCCATTGTGTTGAGGAGGGAGAGGGAGAGGGAGAG
>VZRW01000820.1:59534-104441 GCA_013398125.1 Aegotheles bennettii
AGAGGGAGAAAAAATGTTTTTCCTTCTATTCTGCCTATTCCAGAACAAAGACTACAAAATACTGTTAGTAACAGCCAAGAAGGATTACAGTCAAAGCAAAACAAGTTTTAATTTATAATTTGACACATCTTTCATTTGACACATCTTTCAAGTCTTCTCAAAACTGGTAGCTTCCTGCTGTTTCCATCTTTCAGCAACTCTTTTTATGCCTCAAAATACAAGGTGTATGATACATTTCTTTCACTTCACCATAGAAGATTAAGTACTTTTAAAAGTGTTTTCCAGCATGGAGTCCACTTTTAGATGCATTACCCTGGACAACCTGTCTGCATTAAGACTAAAATTTTCCACATTACTTACATACATAACTTGAATTTTGTTTTAGTATCATATTTGAAAACAAGGAACCAAGTTTCACATGATCGTGCTCCCTATTTGTTTCCGTTTTCTGAGCATAGCTCAAACTAGGCAGTGCACTGATTTTCACCCAGCCAGCAGTTAGGGATCATGATGGGAAGTTAGGAAAGCTCAATAGCTTGGACTTGAAGAATCCCACAAACCCTCAATACATGATCATATAATTAACAATTATACAATTAACAACTATATTTTAATGCATACAAAGAAGTGTTAGCAGTAATAAGCTATTTATTTCTGGAACACCCATCAGAGGGAAAGGATGAACACTTTCCCACTTGTTTTCAACTATTCAGAAAGAAATTAGAAAAGTGTTAGGAAAACATAGCATAATCATGCCCCTCCTTCTCCACATTGCTTTGACATCAAATGGTAACATCACCCTGCTCTCACAGATTTCACACCTGATAACCACAGCACACCATAGTAATCAAGGAGAATTTGCAAGAAAAATTCATTCTGCTCAGGTTTCGCAGCTCTGGACTGGGGAATACTCAGAAAACTCATTTATTAAATACTAAAATCCTATACAGAGCCTACAGTAAGGAATAAGGAACTTGGGATCTCTAACTAGACAATAATCACAAAGATAAAAATCACTTGAACCTAAGGTAATTCCCCTTACCCAGTTACAAGACTCTTTTTCAAAGTGCAGAAAGTTTAGAGACTTTTGGTGAACCATTTATAATGAATAGGTTCAACACAGGGAAAGAGCACATTTTCTTCAGTCTGAAAATTTTTGGAAATTAAGAACCATCCCTCAAACTTGAACCGGCAAGCTGCTCTAGGGAGAAGAAAGAAGCCTTGTTTCCTATGTATGTCCCTGAATATCTGTAGTTTCTATTCCTGTAACTTTAGTTCTTCCCAAATATTCTCCCTTATTATCTCTTTCATCACGATGCTATCATCATAAAATCAAAGTCTCAAGTTTTACACACAGCTAAAATGTTCCTTAAATATCTATTTCAGCAAACAAATGTTTCAGCAAGTGAAGACTGGGGCCACCTTCCCTCTCCTCAATGTTTATAAACTTTCTTAGAAGCAGTGTCTTCTCAAGGGCTTGACTGGGCAGGAAGAGGTTAAAACTCCTATATAAAAAACACTCCATGCCTCCAAATACTAACTCAAATTTAGTATGGAGACAAACACTCCACAAGATTTCAATTAAGACATTGAACATGAATTCAAGGAGGAAACAGGGAAACCAAATCTATCATTGCCAACAGTAACATTATCCAAATTCAGCGTTGTGCAAATGAAGCATGAGAAAGGCTTATTTCCAAGGTGCAAGGCAACAAAGTAGAATTTGTGCTGCACTCGCTCTTCTGGAATCACACTTTCAAAAGCAGCACTGTGATTTACTTGACTTTGTTGTTCAGTGTAGCAAAAATTGGAGAACAGAGCAACCATGTTTATCTTTCAGTACACCTCACATTTCTTTAATTCTTATTTTCATCAGGAACACGGTAATCAAAGATTTTATTGAGGTAGAGACACATATACTTATCTCCATCAAAGAAAATGTACGGCTGCTTCCAGATAAAAATGACAGTTTTCTAGTTGTGTGATTTTCATACTGGGAACATCTTGCCCATTGTAGAACTATTTGCAGTAAAAATCAACTGTTTCCCAACATCTAACCGTGTTTATATTCGCTGATCAAACATGATCTATTTTTGTTGAATCAGACTATCACACATAGAATATTAGACATCACTGACAACCTAAAAAGCTGTTCTTTCCATACTGCAAAACCCCAAAATAGGCAGAAAGCTTTTTCTAGCTTAAAATCTATTACACCTTGACAATTTACACCTTGCACACATTAACTCACTTTAATTTTAACTCCAAGCTTAAAGAACCATTCTGTTATAGAAACACAGACAGAAGTATCAGACCATTGAGGAAGGTTCTCCCATACTTTAAAGCAGGCATTCTTATCTTCCTCCCAACTTTTCTGGTCCTAGCTTTGGTTCTCTCCATGTACACAAACAAACTACACAGCTTGACCCAAGTCTCTTGAATTCAGTGACATTCTATGTGCAAGCAGGAGAGAATCAAACACCTAAAAGCAGATAACAATTCTTTACTGTTTAGCCCCAGGATTACTGCTAACAAGCCTATCAATGCTGAGGAATCATTTAATTTAAGACCTGCTAAAAAAGTTACCTAATTAGCCATTAGGTGTGGTCTATGTACCTTTTACCAATCTATTTGTAAAAAGATGAATTTGAAATGATTAATGGAAAACCAAAAGACAAAATCTGAACTGATCAATACAAAAGATAGGAAACCAGCAAAACAAGTATGTTACTGATTCTGAAGACAAGAGTCAGGACTGTGTGCCGCCAAACCCCCAAAATACAATAATTCTTTAGAAAGATCATAAAAGAGAGAACTACAAAATATGAAACAGGAAATGAATAAGGCATGACTAAAACTTCTAGAAGCAGCCCCACATGAATTCCCTCCATATTTAGGTTACAGCCTCAGAAGGAAAAATATCCATATTTAAAGCAGTAAGTACCAATAAACTATGGTTTGGCATCATAATATAGTAAAAACTGTCACATACATGTCAAAATGATTTCAAACTTAGTAAAAAGATCAACACATTAATAAAAGCAAGTAACTAAATGAAATAACATTTAGGCCTAATTCTTATTGGAATCAAGAACAAAATGCCCAATTATTTTCACAGAAACATACATTTAAGTTTTACATGACTAATACAGAAAAGCTAGTAAACAAATTGGAGCATAAGAGAAATCTCATTTCTTTCATGAGAACATGAACATTTCGTTCATGTTCAGTGCCTGCTTAAGCCCTCAGTGAGAACTTCTGAAAGTCTGTACTGAACTTGGTTAGAGATGGCACTGCTGAGGAACTGGAAGCTAAAACCAGATTTAATTCCTTCCTCCTTGCAGTACCAACATATTAGAAGTCGCAAAGATCAGCTCTAGTTGGCATCAGTCCTCCTTCTCATCTTCAAAGCATTGGGGGAGCATGAGCTTTCATGTTCTTCATTGCAGTAAAACAGCAGCAGTATAGGAGTTTCAACATCTTTAAACCACTAAGCTTCCTCATGCACAACAACTGACGAGAAAACACTGGGGTTTTGTGATTAGGTTTTTGTTGTTGTTGTTGTTGTTTTTGGGGGGTTTTTTTAATTGGAAAAAAACAAAGAAAAAGAGATCTGCTAAAATGTAGAAGCCAGGTTATAAATATTTTCTCAGTTTTTTCTGGTAGTAAAACTAAATCTTTGTCACGAAGTTACCCAAACATCTTTACTGTGTTCGCAATTCCACATTTTTAACCTGTCATCATAGTGTGCAAACTACATTTTGCAGCCCTAACATAGACACTACAGACTATTTTCTTTCTTTCTTCAAAACAGTTAATTCAGGTAGGCTTTTTTTAAGGAGATGTCAAGGGACATCTCTATTTTTTTTCTAACTCAACTTTGTTTAGCATTACTATAGCTATTTTGATTATCATAATTACTTATTTTCTTGTAACTGTGTCAGCCAGTTTCAGTCTACACACCACTATTCTAAGAAATTGTTTCATCCCCAGCTACTCCCAAGACTTAACAGGGCAATAACAACCCGATTATGATAGACTTGTTGTGCCTTTAGCGCATAGTGAGGTGGACAGATTTTCTACTGTCTTGATCTTCTTGTGCCACAGTTCCATACCTAAATGAAACCTGTCATAAAAAAATAGCTTTGCTTTCATTTTCTCTTTCCTACTCAAAGGAAAAGTAAATGCATGAAAGGATGAAAGTGGTTATGGGACAGACTGAAATACTGTCTGAAGAAGGTCAAGCTGCTTTCTTCTTGGGCAACAATGACAAAATATTTATCAATGTAACTGTCTATCATTCTCTTCATCAGAACCTAAGATGCAAAAAACACACATATGCATACACACACACAAAACAATCTCGTCATGTACTTTCAGTTATTTTCACAGACAGTTTTCGTGGCCAAGCACACACCCAGCCATATGCTCGTCTTCACCTTGGAGATCAATATTAAAATCTCTGTAACTAACCACTTTAATTCTTAAACTCCAAACTGATTAAGACTTCTCCATTTCCTAAACAGTAAAACAGATGTAGGACCATGATTTAGTAATTGAGATTTACATATTGCAAAAAATTTCCCAGCTTGCTGAAGAACAACATTTTAACTACAGGGAGAGTCATGTAAATCTGGCAAATCGCTGTTGCTACATTCCCGTTTCGAGACTCCACACAGCAGCTTTCATACAAATCCCCATCTGCCTCAATTCACAAGCCTCTTGATTTTTCTAAAATCCTGCTTCAAATGGAGAGTTAAATAGGAAACCTGTGATTCAAAAACTGAAAAATCAATATTGAAGTAATTCATAGAACATTTGAAATAATATGTTTAAGGCATTCTAGGTCAGAATCACCTTTGAATTCTTTATTGAGAATCTGTTTTAAGTGATTATCCAGTCAGGTAAAATAATGCTTTAAATTTGAATGCTCATAGAAGACCTAAACAGTTACCATTGAAAAAAAGATTTCTAAAAATACAAAAAGAGATGGGAAATATTTCAAAACTCCCTTTACCCACTGTACTGAGGCTGGCCAGCAAATACTCACGAACTTACTACCACAACCTGTTAAAAAGACACAGACCATTCTGAAACATTCTCAGTGGAAGGAACAGAAACACAACCCACGCATAGTCTCATACTGATCCATGCTGCTCCTTTTGATCTAAATAGTAAACATTTAGAGAAGTAATACCGCCTTCCACCTTGAAACATACGTAGTATTGCAAATATCTCTAAAACCCAGCTGTGAAAAGCATAGGTTTTGGGCAACTTATTATTGCTAACATTCAGGCTATTTAGGCATTGCAAATTAAAAGCATACCTAACTGAAGCTATTATTTTAAATTTGGCAACATGACACTAGAGAGGACACAGGATTAAAGTGGCTTTAATGGTACTGCTCCCGCTGTTGTAAACAGAGGTTCAAAAAGAAGAAAGGGATTGATTTTCCTTTCTGCACAATTCAACAGCTGTATTTCAGATATCATTGTATCACTTGAGACAAAGGGTAAAAGCCCGAGTTAATATATTAAAATAACTTTTGTCTTCCAAGGAAACACAGAAAACCTACCAGAATCTGAATTTCTAACTGAAAAAGCATGTCCTATCAATCCTCATATATATACATCGCCAGTAGATAAATGCTAAAAATGACATGGAAGCAAATGCTTCTAGGATACAGATAAATAAGAACCTGAGACACTTTCACCATAAAGCATTTGAAGCAAGATCCTGAAAAAGACAAAAGCAGATAGATGGACAGAGGAAAGAGCTTACAGCTTCCACCCCTAGTAACACACCCTTTGGTTGGAAGCATACACTTGCAACCGATTGCCTCCATCTTAGTCCTAATAAGCCTTCTACCCCTTTCAGATAAAGTAGTTTTAATGTATCTGAGGATAGTAGAGTACATTAAAACACTTTTTCTCATTAATATATGCTATTATGATCACAGAAAACCTGAACAGTATTTTCTACCCTGATTTTCTATTAAATCTAGTTCAATCCAGTACCAGTTCAAACGCCGTATCTTCAAATACGCTAAGCATAAGTTGCAATGTACCTTAGGCTCTGGAATAAAGCCTGCATTTTACAACTCTTCTTTTAGTAAATAGGTGCACAGCAACTAGAGAAAAAGGACATTTATGGCTGTCTAGGACAGCAGAATGTAGAATGAAAGAACAAAGTCTTAGAGGAACCAGAGCTCATCTCAGATCTCATCACTTCCTATTTCAACTGTGGAGCTCATTTCTATAAGACACATCAATTTAAAGAAGCTATTTGGCAACTATGAAGCTAATAAAACCTGGCTTATTAGCTTTATTAGACACAAACCTTAAAGTGCTATGAAGCATGCCTACTATGCAAGAGACAAGAAATGCCAGCTCTCACGTGGACCTGCACATGGTTGTGAGCCTCCCTGTAGCACACAACACCTGGTCACCTGTTTGCTGTCAAATAGAATATCTAATGACTGAAATCTCTCACAAGCTCAATTTGAGATAAGTACATATAGGAAACAGCAGTTATGAACCAGTAAAAGAAGTCAACAAATTGAGGATTCTAGAGGATGGACACAGTAATTCTTCAAGAAGTAAAGAAACCACAAAGGTTTATAAAAATTCAGAAGAAAGGCAGATGTGCTCAGTAACAGTATTATCAAAAAATAATAAAGAAATAACATCTAAGGTGTAATTAACAGTTTGATTTCCTGAGTCACTGCATATGGTGGGGGAAGGAGAACACCAACAGCTTTCAAGCTGGGAGGTGAAGAAAGCCAGCAATTGTGTGGTTAAAAGACGGACAATTGAGGCTGCTGTTGAGGACCCTGACTGTAAAGGAGTAGGAAATGTCAGGAAGACAGTAATTCAGACAGGGAGGGTAAGCAAAATATGCTAGAGATTGCATGGAAAGAGATTAAAATACAGTATATCAGTATTATCTTAAACAGTCTCCCCACAATTTTCCTTCTCAGGTAGTACATGCTGCTTTAAAGAACAGAAATATCTGATGCTACCCCCTCACATGTAGCTTTCCACATGCATAGATGACAAGATTTGACTTTCTTTAAAGATGAGTTTTCCTTCTAACAGGATTTTCATTCTTACTCAGTTTTCTATATTGTACTGCATTTCTTTATGATATCACCATGCTCCTCCCAACAATTTAAATATACCTTGTATAGGATATAAACTTAAAAACACAATACGTTAAACAAAAATGTTTATATTTTCTTTTAAATATTGCTATGCAGCTACCGAGGATTTAAAGAGAAACAGTGCTTTTAGTGTCTAGAATAGCAGTTTCTTGCACCAGGAGGATATTAACCTTTAATCCTTGAAATCATTAAAGAAATGTTTGTAGAAATATTTTTAGCCTCTTTATCTGGTCAAAGTACTGGAAGTTAAGTCGTGTCTGTACAAACCAATCATTTCACCAGCAGTTTTATATTTCTTTAAAGCCTCATATAAAAAGCACCTGCTTAAAGTGAGTAATGGAGTTTTATATTCATTGCACTTAGGAACAGCGTATGTAACCTATTCCGTTTTCCTCCCTTGTGGAATATATTTCAGCTTATATTGCACAGCACATTACCGATGTGTATAAAGACTCTCTGATCAGCAATTTGGACTGCAGACAGCAACCTGCATGAGTACACTTTTTTCCCCTCCTTAAATACAGTATCCACTTGATTCAGCAACTCAAATTAAAACCATCCTTTAAAGATGATGATCTCACCTTCGCAGCGAATACACGAAGTCCATACACGCTAACGCCATAACAATGTCAGGCTACAATCTACAGCACACACCCTGGCACAACTAACAAGCAACACACGTGCTGTCAGCACTATAAAAAAAAAAAAACAACAGCTAATATGTACTCTCCTCTGGCTGAAGAATAGAAAAATCTCCATTAGTGTAATTAATTTCTGAGAGATTAAAAATCTTACCGTCTATTAAGATACAAAAAAGGAGATACATACTTTAGAAAATTCAAATCCAAGGAAAGTTCTGTAACATAACACATATTAAGGATGCGATTTAATCTTGGAATGAGCACTTTGTCAAGAAAAAGAATTTCCATGCTACAGCTTATTCAGGCACATGTTTGTAACATAACTTCTACTAATTTGAGAAATTTAAGGAATTCTTCAACTCAATCTCAGTGTAAGGTTTCCCTGCAGATTTATTTAGTACTGCATTTTCATAAAAGTATAAAAATGCAACAGCCTAACAACAATGCTATTCCATTACAAGAACATTCATATTGGACTCCAGTATGTAATACAGGCATGACTATGCAACAAAATGCACATACTATTTTTCAGTAAGCTGCTGTTTTTCATTTTGAAAACAACAGTAAAATTTGACAGGACAATTTAATTTTTGTAAACACTTCTGCATGATTGAATAGAATCATACAATAGTATTTATGAATTCACTGTAATATGTATTACTATATTACACACAAAAAGCACATTGATTTCAATGTATTTCAAACAGTGTACTCAGCAGACTGATTTATGCTCTATGCAAAAAATCATATCTTCACAAAACCAGATGCTACCTTAAAGCAGACAGTCTCTGCATCTTCTTCCATCCACATATCTCTATGTGGGTAAGTTTTAAATAACATGGAATATAAATTTGCCAGAACAACTTAAACTAAGCATAGAATTACCCGTCAATATTATTGCACGTAACTACTTACTCGCTCAACTAAACAGGAAGAAGGGCTATATTACATTAGCTTGATTAGTACCTCATGGAACACTGCACATGAAGTTTTGAGGTCAAGGCAAGTTTACAGAGCCCATGAAAAATGAAAGGAAGAGGTATTTTACAGTCACACATTTGAAGAATATCTATGATTTGGGAAGTACATGTTTTCTAATGTGCTGTAATTAGGTTAGCACTACAGTAAACTTGTTTGATGAAAATTTTAATGCAATAAAACTTGATAAATCTACCCTATATTAAAATATCTGAGGAAGTAGAGCACTTCAAAGTTAAAATGAAATCCTGATAAATCTTCACAGCATCTTAAAATGATATCCAAAGGAGAATTTAAAAAGAAAAAAAAGTAAACTTTTTTATATAGAGGAACATTACTATGAACTTACTCTTTTTACAGTGTTAGTTCTTTTGCCAATCAGACATCCTTACCATAATTTCAAGTATGTACTGAATGTCCTTACAGGTACTATAGCATTTAGTTTATAGAAAGGAGGCCTATATGAATGCCAGTTGTATGGTTTTCAACAGAAGGATGTAAACTTATTTAGCAATCTGTTTTTCTCTTTCATCTTATCTCTAGTTTCTGTGTAGATTTATAATGCTCATTGTTTCCAATTTTAACAAATCACCTAATGGCAGAAAGGAAAATATGTTAACCTTGGAATTATTTGCAGTTGTAGAAATCCCTTTTGTCTGGCTCATGCAAGGCCTGCAATCTGTTTTAAACACAGATTGTCTGTCTTTTGTCTGACAGCCACCAAGCTGCACAAATTACTTTCTGCCTGTTCACCTGTTTGCAGCTGTGACTGTAAGCTAAGGATTCTGTAGTTTGACTTGAGCAACCACTCCAGGATTGATGACATGTGCTGCTGATAAACTGAGCAATTTGAAGAAATTACTGGCTAAACTTATTGAAAGACATCTGTGCATGAGCTGAGAACTAGAAGCCTTCAATTGTGTGTTTGCAACCTGCAGTGGCGGCAGTCTGTTTGAAGTGATATCCTTCTGTAAGAGAGCTGGCCCCAACACAAAATAACTACACCATCTTTGAAACATATTTCCTCACACACCAATAGAATTCTGCTCTTTTGGTCTTAAATATACTTCTTAAATAGAGGATATAACAACAATTAAGACTTCCTGTGCTCATTAGCAATAGTTACTTGTTTTGGGATGTTTCCATTTTTCACTCAGATCTGGCATTGTGTATTGTTTCCCAGCCATCTCTGCTCTGTAGACTACTTCTCAGCAGTCAATGGTAGTACAAACATCTCACAGGCACACTTCTGTTAGCCAAGACGACATGCCTTTGCAGTATTAGGGGGGTACAGCTCAACTCTTCCTTCCACTTGCAGTAAGTACATCATTACCTCTTCAGCTAATACTAATGCCTGAAATTTCTGCGCTAAAATATAATAATCAAGAAATTGTATTTCCAAACATTGTGAAATAATGTTTGAGCTTCCAGGGGATATTTGCAGATGTTAATTTTCAGTGCAGGAAGTCAAAGACTGCTATTCTCAGGGCGAGCGTGTGAATGTATGAAATTCTTTAGGTTTAAAGAAGTTCCACCAGATTGGTGAGCTGTGTGCGATGGCTACTGATTTCTAAGCTGTACACTGTACTTAGCAAAATAAATTCCTATGTCCTTTGGGACACATTCTATAGTGATATACTTCAATGCTGCTCCAATTTTCTTTTGTTCTTACACATTTAGCATAAATGTGTTTGAAGTACACATCGTGGCAGAGCAAACCAAAGTAGAATTCCACACATCTTCAAATGTTCTAGTAGCCCAGAATAAGCAACAAATTAAAAACAGCACTAAAATTGCATTAAAATTCATACAGTAACGAGAAACAAGGAAATATAATTGAAGGGAAAGTGTGTTAAGCTCGAAAATGTAACAAAGTGCTTAAGGAACTTCCAAAGCATGTGTCAGAAGCACAAAAACTGACCACTTTCACATCTGCACATCAACCCCCTTACTCCCAAGCCTTCCTTTTATGCATTTAAAAATGAATAAGCATGCAGTACTTAAGTATATGCAGTTAACCACCAAAACATAAATTATTTATTTCACCTTGTTGTCCTTGCAACTAGTTCATACTAAAAGTGAAGGTACTAAAATGATCAATTAAGACATATCTATGCTATTTGTTAGTTTTAGCAAACGAAACTAGTGCTTCCACTTTAATTTCTGAAGTATTTGAAGGCAAATATTACCTTTAAAAGTATCTTCACAAACAAGGTCTACTAACAACGGTAACAATTTTCAAAATACATATTAAATTTGATGAAAAATTATCACGGTGCTTAAATACATTTGACAATAGGAAAGCAAAGCTTTCAGAGTTAAGTAGCTATATAAACTGGGCTTTCACATTTCAGAACCTATAAACTGGATTCAACACGGAGCTGAAGTGACCTCCTGGATATATATTATAGTGTATATGCATACAATAAATCAAGTCCTGATTATGTGCAGCTAATAACTATGTATCACTAATAATAAAATCCTTAAGATACCGTGCTATGGCAGATATCTAAGCAGATACAGTACATTTCTATCTTTACCTTCTACGCATATGTGAGTTCAAGCATTTTTAATGTCAGCTTTTATTTTAAAAGAGCTAAGTCGTGAGAACATTCTTATGTACCACTTCATAACTCTGACACCAAGTATGTATAAAAAGATTAGCCTTTATTTGGTATAAAATCAGTTGGCAGTTTTACATCTGTGCATTGCAACATAAATACCCCAGCTGGCATCTCAAGCTCAAACACATATGGACTTCAAAACAGAAACTTCCTTATTTGCAGCACTGCCAGGGTAATTTTGTATACTCTGCATACTACAGCTATTTGTCAGGCCTCTGCAGGTGTGCACTGCACATAAACACACAGCTGTAGTCTAGCAAGCCAAGTGTTCCATCAAACACATAAAGGGAGACCTCAGCAGCTGGATTAGTCATCCCTGCAACAGGTCCAGGGAGAACAATATGGGTTAGTATTTTTGGAAAAGCATGGATGGTAAATTTATGATTATACTGGCCTTACCAAATAACTGCTGGATTGTGTCATTTTTATGCAATGTCTACTTATTAAAGTTTTTGTTAGGATGGCTGGAGCAGACTGAATATTTTTTAGTTTTTAATATAAACAATAAGGTAGTTTATGTATAAAATAGTTTATTAAGTGCAAAATGTTAAAAGGTTTTCATGCTAGTGGTTAGTTTTTGACAGATGTTACAATTATTTGCATTGGCTTTAACAGACAAATCACTGGAATCAATTATAGTTGGTATATCATAAAGTTTCTTACTAGTTATACATTATACTTTGTCACATTTACTACAACTACATAGCATTTTTCTATCTATGTTTTTCAACCTAACTGCTCAAATCAGTGAATTAGGTGAATTCATAAAAACACTTGACAAAAAGTGCAGAATAAAAACTTCACTGTAATTTACTTGCTTGCTTGTTCAAAGTACGATTTTAATGTTCTTTTACAAAACAACAACACTCTCAGAACTGTTTGGAAGACACCAGCATTCACAGGATTTCATGGTGATCATACAGATGTCAAAAATATTTTAATCAACCAGAAAAAGCAGTAAGCCTAATTTTATGCAAGTTTCCTTTAAGAAACTTCATATGTCAAAAGCAAGAATAAAATCAATTGATAAGGAACGGAATAAAATTTTTAAAACAACTTGCTACTTATGTATCCAGAATGTTTAGTATACGGTATGTATTTCAGCATTTAAAAATTGCCTCAGAAAAGTTGAGAAAATTTGAACACTATCAGGACAAATCCTAGATGCATTTCATCCATTAAACTTTGAGTTCAAGTAATACGCAGGCATGTCTGCTTGCATCTCTTTGGTGCTTGTGTTGAATCACATAAGTTTACCAGATTTTACCCATAGCTCTCTGCTGTGAAGATGACCTATTTACACACCTATTGTAGCTCTTTCAGATTTCATGCGCTGGGAAGATGATGTCAATTCAACACATCAGTAGGATGGACATTCACCAGCACTGACAACGTTACCATATTTTCCTTGCATACAACAGTGCTTGGCAGCACCTGGGAACACTGTGAGAAAGAATCCATTCCCAACTGCCCCTTCTTCATTAAGTTAATTGCATAACTTCAAGAAATAAGAGAAGGGGTTTCCGCTTCCTACAGGTCACTTTCTCAAACATGACCTAATGACGTTTCTAGACCATGTATCTGTCATCCACCAGGAATATCACTATTGGTGGCTCAGTAATGTACATAAAGGTTATGTTAACATTATGGCAACATAAGATTGAATCATTAGAATAACTGATAAGTAATTTAATCACAAAGTGACTTCCTCATGGTCACTAAAATTTGTCATAACAAAATCATAAAGAAACACTTCAAAACAAAAACAGGTATTTAGAATACAGGGACAATTGAAAAGGCAAAACTAATTATTCCTTTTAAGCAAACAACTGTCTTTCTGAATCAAAACAGAAAATCTACAATTTCATGGATAAAAATTTTGTAACCATCTTGGCCTACAAAAGAAAACACATATTAAGGTTTAACCATTGAATTACTCTTTTCTGGTAAACTGAAGATGGAGTCCAGGTCAAAGATACAATAATAAATGGAAAGGGCAGAATAGATTGATGACTTGAGGGAAAAGTTATCAAGATTTAATGGCATATTATACCATTGACAAACAAATCATATTCAAAAGAAAAAACCCAACTATTCTATTAAAATGATCTACCATCATATAAGAGCTCCTGAGAAATCAGTAGGACCTATTTGAGAAAAAAACCTAAAACATCTTTCTTGAAAAACAACTAAAGATGATCATGACATTATGGAGCAAAATAATGTGATGTCCATAAAGTAAAATTGTGCCTTTCCAAACTACTAGTTCCCTTGGCAAAAATCTGAATTTTTGGGAGATTTTTTTAAAAGTGTTTATGTGAATATTACAAAAAAAATTAAAAGATGGTTAGCAGTCATAAATGTTAATCAATACTACACAATGAAGTATTCTAGAATAGAAATCAGAAAGGAGGAGAGAGTGAGAAGGGTGAGGGGCATTGGTTTCCCCTGGGTGTTAACAGTGGTACAACGCATTATACTGGATCTATCAGTCAGGAACTCATGTTCTAATCCCGGTTTTGGCAGGTATTTCCTGCCTGACCTCAAGAAAAACATTCAACTTCTGGGCATTAATTTCTCACTAGAGTAACACAAAGTCTTACAGGGGTATGTATTCATTAGATAGGTGAGGGTTCAATTTTGTAATAATTTTATTAATTTACACAAATTAATCACTACACAATTAGCACAGAACTAATACAGTGTTGCTGTTACATATGTAGATCTAAAAGAAGTTTTCCACTTGTACACAGAAATAATGTTACAGGACAATTTCTGGATTAACTGAAATGCCACAATAATTGCTTTCAAGAATCAAATCTCCAATATTGCCTATGAAAATGATGGACCCAATCAACATGTTCTACTAAGACTTTCATCATATTTTGGTACTACAAATGCATAGTGCTCAAGTGTCCATTTCTGCACATGTCCATTTCTGTCCTATTAAGAGACAGAGTACAAGGAAGGAGAGCCCTGAACACTCTCATAGTACTAAGGCTTCACAAAAAGGAAAGTCCTACAGAAGCCAACAGAACATAAGAACCTACTTCCGTAAGCAGATTAAATGTGGAATTTGGCTTGGCCTTGTAGGTATGGATCTAAATCTGAATCTGGCCTGAGCTCTCTGAGACAACCCTTTCCAATTAAATAAAAATATTATATATATATATAAAAAAAAATTTAAAAAAATATATATAAATTGAGGAATCAAGGCAAATCATGATGCAAGGTTCCCTTAGCCCATTCCCATACTTTGATGAACAGCATTCCAGTACAAATTGAATCAAACTGTAGGCCCTCTGCCTAGAGAGCTCAGGCAAGTAAAATACTTTCAACAAAAGGTCCTTTCCAGGAAGGACAATGAACTTATCTGAGCTAACTGATAGGGAAACACAGTTCTTATTCTAATGATGAAGATATGTATCTATACAGCTAGATCGCAGGGATGAGTGCATTGTTTTTTTTCTACACAAGTCAAATAGTATTTAGAATTTCTTCACAATCAAGTCATCTACATTTTTGTTTTCTTTTCATTTGAAACTCAAATTCAACAATTTGTCTGCCCTAGCTGGCTGGGATTTAGGCACAGTTATTATTAAGTATATCTTAAAGAGATCCTGCCTAGGACTGTGTCAAACCCTTCTGGAATAAAGCAAATCAAGAAATCTAGGAGAATAAAGGCATTGGTGAACTTGTACATATTCTGCTGGAGACAGCATGACATTTTTAAAAATCAAATTAATAAAAGTTAAAGCAATACAAGACATCCACTTGGGAAGCACTCCAGAATATTGATGAACAAGAGTATTGCTGAACAAAAGCATTTCATGTCTCAAAATTTTTATTCATTCATTGAGGCCTAAGACATCCCTGCACAATGCTAAGCCAAGAGGCTTTGATAATTTAGTGAAGTATATACACATCTTGCCTATCACAAGAAAACTACAACCTATTGCCTAACAAAAAAAAAAAAAAAAAAAGGCTTGCATTTTGTTTCATCCATTGGTACAACGTATTAAAGAAGAGAATCCACAAGCAATCACAGGAAGGATGAAATGGTTCCCTAAATTACAGTTCGAGTCTAAGCAATGACTTTTAAATTTTAGAACACACCATCACTAAATATTTAATATTCTGTAAGAAGCAAAAAAACCCACTGTCCCTGTGCAAAGGGCCTATAACTGAAAAAAAGGAAAAAAACAAGGTGGGATGGGGGATATGCAGAGATCCGTTCCATTTATACAAATGCAAAAGTAGAAAAATATATTTTGTAGTACATAGAAAGAGAGGGAAGAACTACAAAGCATTCCCGGTGGTCATACTATTTAAAACTTATCCTGGTAAATGCTACAATTAAAAAGCCACCCAACATCTTAAAATGCTCAAGAAGTGCAGATTGACTGTATCTCCACAACATTTAAAAAACCTGATAAAACCTAAATTGATAAAGAACTTCCTATATTGAAAACTACACTGTTGCCCAAACAGCTGAAGCAACATTATCAAACTGTAACCAATTCCAGACCCCACTGGGCATCACACAGACCATACTTACTTCTCCCTCCATTCCTACCACCACTTTTTTCCCATTTTTCTTAAAATACAAGCTATTTTATAGGGTGACTGTAATTTGATACTATGATCATTGTTGATGGCAGTTAGAAACAGACCCTTCTAATCCAGCTGCTCTCCACTTCAGCAAATGCCATTTAAAAGCTACTTCATAAAAACATTATTGCTTCATACTTAAAAGACATTAAGTCAAGATTTTGGAAATTCCATTCACTTGATTATATCAGCAAGTGCACTATATGTTAGATTTATCATTAAAGTAAAATCCATGAGAACTGTTTTCCAGACTTTAGTTAATGTTCTTATGACACATTTGGCCAATGAAAAGGGATGAAAAACAGTAGTGCTTTGAAGCAATAGCCAGTAAATGCCGCTGTGGTTTACCAAGAGTAGGGGACAAAACATATTAGACCACAGTTAATGAAATTAAACCATTTCTTATGTTTTTTAAATGTGTCCTGTATTACTTGCTTGGAAACTACACAACTGCTTCATCTTTGTGATTTTAATTTTTTCTGTAGTAAATTGTATCTCTTACATCTCCTGGTAATTAAATCAGTAAGCGACTACCACTGTTTTGTATTTCATAATACTATTTAAGGCAAAATAACTAAATAAATACACTGCATGTTGTTCTTTGTTTCCACATATACATGAAATTCTAACTTTATGTGCCTTATTCAAAGATCCAGGGAAAAGATTACTGTGAGGAAAACAGGATAAAGTATTTGCATACTACCTACTTGTTTGTATAAGATATGCATTGATAAGTAGTTTCCTTCCATAATATGCCCATGAAATATGGATTTAATGTAATGCTTTCTTTACACAGTTCGACTGAAAAAATTCTCCTGGCAGATATTTTGATGCAGTGGATTTTTAAAGCTTTAACTTCAGTCTTCATATACAATTTCTTCAACAAAGCAATGGAGTAGCTTATTTACCAAAATAAAACACCACTTGTCCTCTCCTCTCGTGAAGTCTTGAAGAACCAAACAGATAATTGATTTTCAAAACCCATTTACTTCTCTAGCATTTTTAAGTATTTACATACTAATTCTAAAAATATGGTTAAAGTCTAGCTAAATTAAATACTTAGAGGCCTACATGTCTCCATTATATAACAATCACAGAATCACAGAATCCTAGGGGTTGGAAGGGACCTCGAAAGATCATCTAGTCCAACCCCCCTGCCAGAGCAGGGTCACCTAGAGAACATCACACAGGAATGCATCCAGGGGGGGTTTGAATGTCTCCAGCCAAGGAGACTCCACAACCTCTCTGGGCAGCCTGTTCCAGGGCTCTGTCACTCTCACAGTAAAGAAGTTCTTCCCGATATTCACATGGAACCTCCTGTACTCCAGTTTGCAGCCATTGCCCCTTGTCCTATCATCTGTCAGCACTGAAAAAAGCTTGGCTCCATCGTCCTGACACCCACCCTTTACATATTTGTAGACATGGATGAGGTCACCCCTCAGTCTCCTTTTCTCCAAGCTAAAGAGACCCAGCTCCCTCAGCCTTTCCTCATAAGGGAGATGTTCCACTCCCTTAATCATCTTAGTGGCTCTGCGCTGGACTCTCTCAAGCAGTTCCATGTCCTTCTTGAACTGTGGGGCCCAGAACTGGACACAATACTCCAGATGTGGCCTCACCAAGGCAGAATAGAGGGGGACGAGAACCTCTCTCGACCTACTAACCACCCCCTTTCTAATGCACCCCAGGATGCCATTGGCCTTCTTGGCCACAAGGGCACATGGCTGGCTCATGGTCATCCTCCTGTCCACCAGGACCCCCAGGTCCCTTTCTCCTACACTGCTCTCCAGCAGGTCAGCCCCCAGCCTGTACTGGTGCATGGTGTTGTTCAATTCAGCTCCCCCCACAACACATCCTTGAGATATCACAGAATCACAGAATCCTAGGGGTTGGAAAGGATCTCGAAAGATCATCCAGTCCAACCCCCCTGCCAGAGCAGGGTCACCTAGAGTACATCACACAGGAACGCATCCAGGCGGGTTTTGAATGTCTCTAGTGAAGGAGACAATATATTGTATATTTTCCTATTTACATAAATAAATCTATGAAAACAGTATTTTTTTTCTTAGAATTTAAGACACAGCCACAGGTAAAAACGACTTATTTCTAGCAGTCCAACCAGCTGTTGTCTCAAGCTAAGAACTCAATACTTCTTAGTCCTTCAAGCTCTCCAAATGAAATTTTTCACACACTATTTTAAACAAGTTAATTTATAACTAAGCGACGTTAATTGATAAACGTTTCCAATTACCATAACTAGTTAACAGTAAACTGAGGGACAGTCAATAGTTCAGGTAATTTTTACATAGTGTCACTGTAAGAAGCCATTACAATTCTTCCCCAGGGACTATCAAGCCACAATTTTGCTAGTTATAGTCACTAGCAGAGTGAGATGATTTATATGTGAGAAATTAGTCCTGAAATTGCAACAAAAACAATCTGTAAGAGAAAAGGCAAATGGCAACAGCCATACACCAAATGAGTAGAGCTATTGTCTTCCCTTTGCTTAGAAGCATTTTACTAAATATTTCGAAAAACACTGATATAAAAATTGGAACTCTTCCTTGATGGTGGGGAAATGAAGATATGGCCAACTAACAGAACATTTTCAGACAAATCACTTTTTCCAGATACAAACATTAAAAAGTCGACAGTGGAGCTCTCAATGCAGCTTTCAACATTGAGACTATAATTTCAGTATATATTAAAACAGGAGTCTCCCAAAGAGAAAGAAAATGAGATAATTATTGTGCTTAACAGAAAACTGTCCTTATTAGCAGAAGTGTTGAATAACATAGCCTTTAACAAAAGTTATGCTGCACACCGAAGTGGCAGTGAAGCTCAGATCATATACCCTAACTTCCATAATCATTTTCACATGTCTAGAATCCATTAAATACAGTACCATCTTAAAAATTAAAACCAGACATTCCTTTGGAAATTAATTCAATATTTAGTATGTCACACTCTGAAAAGATCTCCTCCTTTTATAATGCAGAAAAATTGGAACATAATAAATAACTATAAGGATGTTTATTATTTCGTTTGCCCTAACTGTGTCCTATAGGCACAAGCACACACAACAGTTATGGAAAGACAGCATTCATGTCTAGAACATTGTATTCTAACAGTGTAAGCCCTAAGTCTCTCCCTGAAAATAAATCTACATAGAACCTAAAAAAAAAATAAAATTGAAAAAAGTATCAGTATGGAACCTTCTGTACTGCTTTTCCACATACCTCACATTAACTACTCCTGCTGAGAGACTCTGATCTCAATAGTCTCCAGTCATTTCTCAGAAAGAAACAAGCACACACATCACAGAACATTTCTTTTACCAGATTCTTTCCCCACAAACAAAAATTTAAGCCTGCGCATAAAGTGTATGCATATCTTGAAGCCACATATGCTAGCATTGCAGAAGTTAGAGCTAAGGGGTCCCATGCAAGACTGCTAATTAGGAATTGCTGTGAATATTGCTTCTCTTTATGATGACTTTTGAATAGGATCAAATTCTTCCCTACAGTCTCTATCTGGGTTATTCATACTCAATTTAATTTTAATGTTAACTCTGAGAGCAATTGTTTATGGTACAAAACTAAAATTATTGTGTCTGTAACAGTGGCATTGTTGCTCATTTGTAATTATTATTTCCAGAGGCAAGTCCGTGGTTCTTTTAACCATGGCAAAATAAGCTCAACTATTAAAGCCTTCACTGTGAAGAGCTTGACAAACAGGATAGCTTGTGAGAAGTCACTGAAGAATTAGTAATAAGCAAGTAGAGCTAAGTGACATTCTCCCTAAAAATCACACTACAAGCTATGTTAAAGCTTTAACTTGCATCTTCTTTCAGGACGTTCCATTATGCTGGTACATCAAATTCAGAAGTTTCGCATATGGGAATGGAAATTATTTTTGCAGTGCTAAGAAGCCCCTACTCAGCAAATGGATAATTAACCACGATAATGAAACTTTCCAAATTACATGCGTGCTTTGAAAAACATGCATATAAGCAAGGGAGCAAGGGGGAATTACTCTTTAAATTCAATTATATGATAAATAAAATACTCCAACGTCAAACTTCTCCATTTACATCACAATGCATTAGCTACTTGTAGTGGTTACACAACATACGACAGTGTAGTTCCCAAGACTTCAGACAATTTCAATAAATGTGGAAATAAATTTTTTCAACACACCGATCAGAATGTACAATTAATAATCAGACATAAGTTTCAAATAAACTCCCAGAAGAAACAGTTAACCAATAACCTTTTCAGAGTACACAGAAGCAACATCTAGAACAGCCAAATGAAATGACAACTGATGTTAAACACATTAACTTCCAACAGGCTCCATCCATCCTATCATGGGAAACTACACATCTGCCAATAAATTCACAGGTTGAAAGATCTGGCTTGTTATCTTGCCAACCCAAAGTATTTCATTGCATCAGGAGACATTACACGAAAGACAAACCATAAAAAAGGCATAAACTATTTACAACAGGAAATTAAGGAAAGAGAAGATGATACACAGAAATTGTCCGAGCAGCCAGGGATCAGATCAGAAAAGCTAAAGCCCTGATAAAATTAAATCTGGCCAGGGACATCAAGGGCAACAAGTTTCTATAGGTATGTCAGTGATAAAGGAAGACTAAGGAAAATGTGGGCCCTCTCCAGAAGGAAATGGGAGACCTTGTCACCCAGGATATGGAGAAGGCTGAGGTACTTAATGACTTTTTTCCTCAGTCTTCTCTGGCAATGCTCAAGACACACTGCTCAAGTCACAGAAGGCAAAGGTGGAACCTGGGAGAATTAAGAACCACCTGCAACAGGGATAGATCAGGTTTGAGACCACTTAAGGAACCTGAAGGTGCACAAGTCCATGGGACCTGACGAGATACATCCTCGGGTCTTGAGGGAACTGGCAGATGAAGTTGCTAAGCCACTACCCATCATATCTGAGAAGTTGTGGCAATCTGGTGAAGTTCCCACTGAGAGGAAAATGGGAAACATAACCCCCATTTTTAAGACAGAAAAAAAGACAACCCAGGGAACTACAGGCCAGTCAGTCTCACCTCTGTGCCTGGTAAAATTGTGGAGCAGATCCTCCTGGAAACCATGCTAAGGTACATGGAAAATAAGGAGGTGATTGGTGACAGCCAACATGGCTTCACTAAGGGCAAATTGTGACTGAAAAATTCAGTGGACAGAGTTACATTGTTGGAAAATAAGGGAAGAACAACTGATGTCATCTACCTGGACTTGTGCAAAGCATTTGACACTGTCCTGAACAACATCCTTGTCTCTAAATTAGGGAGTCACGGACTTGATGGATGGACCACTCGGTGGATAAGGAATTGGCTGGATGGTTGCACTCAAAGAGTTGCGGTCAACAGCTCAATGTCCAAGTGGAGATCAGTGACAAGTGGAGTTCCTCAGGGATCAGTATCGAGATTGGCGCTGTTTAACATCTTTGTCAGCAACATGGATGGTGGGATCAGGTGCACCCTAAGCAAGCCTGCTGATGACACCAAGCTGTGTGGTGTGGTCCACATGCTGGAGGCAAGGGATGCCATCCAGAGGCACCTTGACAGGCTTGGGAGGAGGGCCCATGCAAACCACATAAAGTTCAACAAGGCCAAATGCAAATCTAAGATAGACATAGTACCCTAATAGTTAACATTTCTTTTAAAGAAGAAAATATGTCCATATTGATGTGGACACACAAATGCAATGTATAAAATAAGACAGATATCATTTAATTTTTTGTATAAAGAATGTGTATTTTTTTATTTCCCCTGCAAAGTTATGTCATCACTTTAGGGTAAGGCAAAAATATCCAAGATGTTTTGATAAGAAAGAGTAAGAATAACCTTGCTGATGATCAAATTTTGTTTTTGCAGAAGACAGTTGTTAATGTTAAAAATGGAGGCTATTGGTACTTTTAAAAAGGTACTTATTTAGCATTGCTCCAACGCCCTTACAGATGATGCATTTCTTATATTTTTTAAAAAAAGAAAACACAGCAGTTTTACAATTCATTAAGCTACTTTTCAGCTGCATATAAGCTGACAGGTCTCAGTTACATTCCTGAAAATTTTGCACAAGTCTAAAATATTTCTGCTGCAATTGTATAAACTGAGTAATTTGAAAATCAAAACAGCAATGATAAATATCTTAGAATAATGCCACCTACAGAAATATGATCTGTGTTGCTAGTATAAAAAATACAACACCTATACAAACACATGACATACTCAAGAGAAACACAAAGAAACAAAGTTGAAAAAGGAAATTACTTGCTCTTGATCCAGTTGCACCTAGTGGTCTCAAAACAGGTAGACCATTTATGTATTCAAGCAACTGAAGGAAAGGCCAACCTTCCTTAGGAAATATAAATCCCAAAGGAAACAAAAGTGAAAATGAAACAAAAGGAAAAAAGGTATTTGGCTCTACACCCTAAGAATTGCCTACAGCAGCGTTTTACAGAGAGGTCCCTGGAGTCTGGCTGAGCTTCAACAGCGGCAGCATTACACCGTAAGTACTGCATCATCAGTAGCATAGTTGACCGATTAAGAGATGAGGTAATGTATTTACTTATTTTAGTAAGAAACTGCACAAAACTCAGCCATACACCCTGATATACAGAGAATTTTTGTACTGATATCAAATAAAGCAAAACACTACTTTATCATTACTTAGAAGAAAGTATAAGTGACTGAGAGACTTGAAGATTGCATCTCACCTTTTTGCATAGAATACAGAGCAAACTAAAACTGCACTACCATCCGCCCGAAACACAAATCACAAAGATTAAATTCGTATTTGTTCCAATAACAAATTGGAAAGACTTTTCTTGTTAAGCAAGAATTATCTAGGGGCTAGGTGTCCTAGCTCTTACCAAAAACATTGCAACTGGTTTTATACCTTGCATAATATTAATGCTTAGAATAGCTTCGGACACAAACAGTAGTCTTCTTTACACAGCGCACCCGAACTGCTCTACATAGGCTTGCTTTACAACTCTTTACAGTCACAGGCACACACAACCTTCATATAACCAAAAATTTCTAGTGTCTTTGCTCCCACTTTAAATTTCTCTTCTTCCATCTCCAAAATAGATAAGATGACAGCTTTTCAATGTTGACTTTTTTTCCCTCTTTAAGGACACAAAAAACTCAGCTAGCTGATTTTTATATGGCAGTGTATCTGGCTAAGTAGCGACAACTGAAATTACTACCAAATAGTACTAGTATATAAAAGAAAACTTTGCTTTACAGAAAGTTACTTGCCTCTTCAAAACTGAGGAACTAAATCCTACCTACATGCTGACTACAGGTATCTGCTTTGTAAATTTTCAATGTACGGATGTTACTAAAAGAAATTTCATCTGTTTTACCTCTCAAGAGTAATGCATGAAGTATTTTGGCACACTGCTATAAGTATTTTACAGCAGAGCAGAACATAGAATTTCATCAACTTTGACATCCTTTTGATTGAGACAGGATGGACTTCAACACTAATAGATGAAGAACAAATAATCCTTTGTAATTTACATAAGTTCACTGCAAACAACAGTAAGTGGGTATTAAGAATTATTTTAAATACACAAAGAATATAAACAATCTTAACCTGCAAGATTGTGCATCTTCCAGAAAGTAAAAGAAAATAAGCCAATGCATTAAAATAAGATATTGAGATTGCTGTAGAGCATGATACCAAGACCGGCTTACAAATTCATTCAGCTCTGAGGTGCTCTCCCCTGGGCAATGCCATCATTCCCTTTGTCTTTAGTTGCCTCTAGTGCTCATGTGAGCACATTGTAATCTAGATAAATGATTCATTGACTGAAAAATAACCCTCAGAAGGAGTAACTTTCACCTGGATCACAAGCTGAACTAGCTGCTCACATACCTGTCTGATCATTAGAAGGTGTGGGAAAGCTGCTGCCAGGAGAGGAAGGAAGGACCACCCCTTTACACAGTAGTATGATCCTACATCAACTAAAAATAATAGGAAATCACATCCTTTGTAAGACAGTACAGATGAGGTTTTTAAACCCTCTTATCCTTATGAAAATGCCTGCAATCAAAAACCTGGCACAAAAATACTTCAATAGTGTATACAAGAATAAACAGGTGCCAAGAGTTTCAAAAAGACTATCTATGTGCTTGTAAGAATTAGATCCCAGTTTTATATGTTTACTCCTTGAAACCTTAAAGCTTTCCTTTAGGGGTATGATTAGACTGAAAGAATAGTTAAAAAAAAAATCTGGCTTAAACACACTGTAATTACAGAGGTGAGGGAAGAAAAAGCAAAACTCTGAATCTGTTATAAATGGTAATTACAAAGAAAGAACACAAGCCACTGCTTTGTTTCTGGGTAATGTTCTTCATATTCTTCCTTGCAAGGGTAAGTATTACTTGCTTTGTGCTCTTGCCTAGAGACATGAGGCATCAGGGTTTGTTGTGCTAGATTCGTGATTCTGAAGAGCAGCGATGAATGCCACCACTACGTTCATTTAATACATTTATATGTTAAAACCCACTATGAGTTTTCCATCATAGTAATAATAATAAGATACTATACCACATATTACTAAAGGATGTTTTGAATTTAAAGCACTTAGAATCTAACTAAAGATCTGGAATCAGGGAAATGAGGAGACAGACGTGTGGGCAGGACTGACAAACAAGATTTGCAGTTTCCACTTTGCATCCCTGCAAAGAAATTAACTAGAAAAAGATTACTAATTGCTGTTCAAAAATTCTGGCTTTTAATTTTATTTCCTCCATAAAATGACAAAAATCAATGATGTGTATTTCTTCCACAGGGTCCCTTTAAGTAATTACAGATCACACAGGCTCAGAAGCTCAGATGCTTTAGATTCCCAATGGTAGCAACAAAATAGAAGAACAGACTGTCAAACATTAAATGAAGAGGAACAGAAGATGGAATCATAGAATCAATATACTGAGTTGGAAGGGGCCCTCCAGGATCACGAAGTCCAACTCCTGTCCCGTGTAGGACATCCCAAGAATCACACCATGCACCTGAGAGCATCATCCAAACGCTTCTTAAACTCAGACTTGGTGCTGTGATCACTGTCCTGGGGAGCCTGTGCCAGAGCTCAACCACCCTCTGGGTGAAAAACCTTTTCTTGATATCTAACCCAAACCTCTCCAATTCAGCTTCCTGCCATTTCTTTGAGCCCCGTCACTGGTCACAGGAGTGAAGAGATCGATACCTGTCCCTTCTCTTCCCCCCATGAGGAAGCCATAGACCGCAATGAGGTCTCCCCTTAGCCCCCTCTTTTCCAAGCTGAAGTTCAAGGCAACTTAAGACAAGCCCCTACAGAGTGAAGAAGAGCAAAAGACAAGAACATAAAGGTAAAGAAACTTTCTATAAAGTTCCTCTGCACAATCAGTAAGAAAGAATAAAAAAAGAGAACTAACAGGATCAGTAATAGAGCTTTGAGTAAAACTGTATAAACAACATTTGAATACATGCTTCATTTTCTCAGAACAAGCCCAACATCTAAAACAGTGCTGGTAATGTAAAACAATACATATCTAGCATGCGTGTAAGAGAGACAGCGAGAAATCATTTCTTCCCGTAATATAATCCAGCAGGACTATCTCCAGTATCAATTAACCAAGACAGCCACCTGTCCCAATGGTGAGTTACACAAGACAACAAAAAGTAAAATACTTACCAGCTCCTGAAAATAACAGTTTCCTATTAAAAGCCACTACATTGTCAAATGTCTTTGCTAATTTCCTTAGAATTTCATTGGGCATTAAAAAGGAAATACTCATTAAGAAAGAAATGAGGGACCAAAGTTCCTTGTACTGGATAATTTGAGTTTGCATAAAAATTATTATTATTGTACAACTTGTATTTGCTGTATGTCATTTTAGACTAACTTCCAAATTTTCAGTTCGGAAAAAAAAATATTTTCCTTCACATAAACAGTCTGCATTCAAAATATTGCTGAAGAATGTAAGAGTTAAAACAAAGGTCCACCTAGACCAATCAATGCTGGATTCCTAAGCAACGGCACCAGAACAGGGAAGTCTGAATGAAATTTCCTAGACAATCCTCCAAGCATTAAAAACTTATGTCCCCTGAACTAGAAGGCTTGTCTTTGTTTCAGTAGCCTTTCCATCATTTTGTTTTCTTCTCCATATTTATCCAGAGGTTGTTTGGTTTGTTTGTCTAATGTAAACCAACAGCAACCACATTGTCTTGTAACAGAGTCGTTTACAGTGCAACTACATCCCACACGGAAATGACTCCTTTTGTTTGGCATCCTTTGGAATCTGGTATCTACTGTGTTTGTCCAATGACACCTAACTCATACTGGAAAAAGCAGTTACTCCTTAAGTCATAAAACTTTGTTAAGCTTCTACGCTTCTCTTGGTAGGCTGGTCTCACTATTGGAAATTGTCCTTTATTTTTAATATACCAGTTTCTACAGGTTTAACGGAAGAGTTCCAACAGTTCTGTGAAAAGGAATATTTCACCTTTGAAATTATAAAGTGTCCTGAAATAATAAAATAGAAAAATCTGTTTAGTGTGTTTCTAAATAAAATATTCACGACTTTATACAAATGTCACTAAACCAAACAGATGCACATGCAGTCTTCATTCAGGTAAATGACATATTAGCACGAACAATCATAAAAAATGTTTAAGGAGTAAGAAGCCTATTTAATGAAAAAACATAGAAATGTTTCCATATGTTTTATGAAGTATTCTCTACCCTTTAAATGAGCACATTCAGATTTAGTCACTGGCTTTGTTTCAGAGAAACCCCATCTGTACACTACATCGCTTACAGGCACATCTCAGTCATGCAATAACTATGTCACAGCTCATATATCAAATAAAAATCACATTCAAGGCCACACAACCTTATATACCCAAAGTCTTCCATTCTATTTAAAGTAATCCTAAGAGAGCTCTTACTGCACCTCACTGCTGATGTCACATGACTTTTGTTGGGAAACAGAGTCCTACAACTGAAATATCAAACAGATCTTAACACAGATGAAAATGATCTAAAGGACAACTCTATTGTACTTATATATTCTGGAAGTCTTTTTATTTTTTAACAAAGAAACAGGTGTGGAACTAAAAGTAAAAATAGTAGCACTGCACAACATTATGTTGTACTGTGAAAAGCAGAATAAAAACACAGGCAACTCATGACAGGCTTAAGGAATTAATCTAACACATTTAGATTCCAAAGTTAATAAAGTTGATTGCCCACATCAAGGACAGACAGTGAAGTTGTTGTTATTTTACTTTCCCAATGTCAAAGGTTTCAGTGTCAGAACAATCTCATTTCAAACCCAACAGCATGGATAACTGGTAAGTCAAAAGGCTTCTAGCCACATCACATAGCAGTCCATAAACCCATTAACCTCTGTAGCAAGGAAATACTATGAACAGCCATGTTAGAAATCTTTGAAATCATAAAATCCAAGACATCTTCTCCACAGAACACCTTGAGCACGCAGAATGCTGCTGAAACATTTCTCTGTTTATTGATTTTTTTTTTCCTTATTATCAGGAAGTTTCCTCTGCCAAAGAGAAATTGTGCAAAACAGAAAAAATATCTGAGGTAGTCAGACAAATACAAATGCCTCACAATGAAATAAAAAAGATTAATTCTTGCTGATGTCTAGAATCACAGTATACTTCTGAATTACTGGCAACACATACAAAGATGATTATTCAATAGTTGTTGCTAGATAACTTCCTACGAAGGTAAAGAATGTTTCCAGTAGCATATGAAATATCTGAGTCAGTGTAAAAGAGAATATGTTTGTTGCTTTTGAGATGTGTTTGGGGTTTTTTTTATTTTAAAGATTACACTGAATGACATGGCAATCATCAGGAAGTTATATTACAGTTACTTAACTTGAAACAATCTGTTTCATGGGGTTTATCCTAACAGCATCTAATTACTTGTATTTAAAACAATTAGTAAAGCAAAAGCATGGCAAGCCAACTTCTATAACATGTCACAGTCAGCAAGCTTCATAAACTTTTCTTATGATTTGGTATTGTCAACTTGGATTCTCGTAATACTGATAAAACATTTCATTTTTCAATCACCACTATAACTACAGATAAGCCTATTAAGTTCATATGCATCAATAAATAGAAGTCTCATATAAAGACAACAAACACAACAAGATACAAATTCAATATAAACCAACAGCAAAATACGCAACTTCAGCTGGCACCAAAAGCTAACAGGGTCAACTGCATAAGACAGCCTGATCAAGAGGATAGTTCAGAAATCAGCTGGCTCCAGTTAGAGATCTGGGGGAAATAACATTTCAAATAGAAAATAATTTATGTAGCATTAAGTAATGCAGAATGAAAAGGAAACGAAGAAAAGCCTTGTGATCATCCAGCCTCAATTTTTGTAACATATAGGCCACAGGACAAAAAACAAACACAAAGAAACAAACAAACCACACACACACACAAAACTCCCAATCCTGCAGTCTCAGTAAGTTGCTGCATTCATTAACTATTACAGAATCACAGAATCCTAGGGGTTGGAAGGGACCTCCAAGGATCATCTAGTCCAACCCCCCTGCCAGAGCAGGGTCACCTAGAGTACATCACACAGGAACGCATCCAGGCGGGTTTTGAATGTCTCCAGGGAAGGAGACTCCACAACCTCTCTGGGCAGCCTGTTCCAGTGCTCTGTCACTCGCACAGTGAAAAAGTTTCTCCTGATATTCACATGGAACCTCCTGTGCTCCAGTTTGCAACCATTGCCCCTTGCCCTATCATTGGTCAGCACTGTAAAAAGCTTGGCTCCATCGTCCTGACACTCACCCTTTACATATTTGTAAACATGGATGAGGTCACCCCTCAGTCTCCTTTTCTCCAAGCTAAAGAGACCCAGCTCCCTCAGCCTTTCCTCATAAGGGAGATGTTCCACTCCCTTAATCATCTTTGTATTATCAACATTAAAAAGCATCTTTTAACTATAATTTGTTTTGGCTACTGGAACTTGTTACACCTCAATTCGCGAGACAGAAAAGTTTCATTTTGAATACAAGATGCAGTTGCCTCAAATACCAGCAGATTTGCCTCTCACAAAGCAATGTGAGAGGCATTGTGAGAGGCATCTTCTAGGCTAGCAAGTAATTTCTGTTTCATCTCTTACTCCAAAGTCCACATGAGCCTTAAGATCAGTAGCTTTTCGAATGCCAAGATAATGACTTGAACAGCATTCTGAAGTCAAGCTGTTCTTCAAGGCTTCTGGGAGGATAAGACCACATACAGCACTAATCTAATGTAGGACAACCATGGAGCCATTACTCAGCATTACGCTCTTTTTGTTGATACGCTTAGAATCAGTGAAAGCAAAGACAAAAAATGGCAAAGGATGAAAGGACATTCCCTACTTGAATACAAAGACTTAACCAAATGAGTGCACACATGTATTTAACAGAGGTAAGAGAAAAAGTGAATTACAGAAATAGTAAGTATTTTAACTTTTTTGTTTAAATAATAATTCAATGGCTTATAAAAAGAAGAAAGCATCCTGACAACCATGGCCAGCAAGTTTCTGAGCTCCACGTGGTAAGCTGCATCCAACATGGAAGCACCCATAAGGGTACTCTGAACTGTGATTTCAACTGCAACTGCACTAGTAAGTAATTTTCTAATTGACCAAGACAAAAACCCTCTGCACTACTTCAGTGAAACAGAACATGACTCCAAATTATGGAAAAAAAATTGAAGTGTGTTTCACAATATATCTTTTCCCTTTAGCTTATGAGATGCTAGAAAGACCTCTACTGACTACAACTTATTATTAATGAACAAAGGTTTCAAAACAGCAATAAAGCGAAGTCAGAAAGTCAGAGTTGGTTAAAAAATATTTGCAATATTGTTCATGGCCCTATTTTACCTATTGTATCTGCTCATTATTTTTCACTACCATTTTGGGCAGCAATTGCAAGTCACACTGCAGGACAGAAAAAGAGCAAAGTGAGCCTTAGAGAAAAATTGCGTAAAAGACTATTCCCCAAATTTCAGAAATATTAACAAACAATTGCAACTGCAATTTTTTTGATACAACATCTTAAACTACCCCATGAAGAAACCTGACAGAGTTACAATTTCCTCATATTTTCAAATAGCACCTACCTCTGCTTGAGCCAGTATTCACTCCCACATGTTAAGTCAGTCACCAGTCACCTCAAATCCATCTCTCATTCTTACTCCTACCACTGTAATCAAATTCAAGATTCTTTGCTCCAAGAGGAATACAAGTCTACTAGCAGCTGTAGTCCTGCTCACTGATGCAGAAAACAATCATATATTAAGGAGAATAATGAAGCAGGAGAGCCCCATTTCAAGCTACTGGACTATAACACCAGCTCTATTCTGGCTGGGACCCCACAGCAATATGGCAGTGGGGACCAAAAGGACCCCTCTTTTACCTGCCCTGGAGCGTTGTGGTCGCATTGCTATCACAACAGGTGACAGTGGGGTGACACACAAAGCCCCTCAAGAGCTGCCCTGGAAAAGTGAGTCACATCCCCCTGCAGGTGCCGAGTGTCAACATTGCATTCTCCTTTGCCACTGCTTCAACAACCAGAAAAAACCCAGAAACCCAAATCTCCTCTTTGCACCATCAGGTCTTCTCAATATCTTGTCACCTCAAACAATTTCTTTTTTCTGCCATTCTTTGTAAAGTTTTCAAACTGACTTCTGCAGTATTTCTGTGATCTATCAGAAGCTAACATTTTCATAAATAAAGTGTGGACTGTAATTCCAAACAGATAATACTCAGGCATGTACTGAGGCTGGCATATTAAAGCTTCAGTGTTCCCTGTTCTTTGTGGTAGAAACTTTACAGTATTATAAATGCACAGGAAATAAACATGTTATCAGAATACGTTCAATTATATACAAAGAACTGAGAATAAAACACTGAAAGAACAGACTGCAAAGGAGATTAAGGAATGCGATACATACATACCGAGAGTTTGCTATTCTACACAGAGAAAAATCTTAAGAGAAAATCTCACGAAAAAGTAATTAACGTACAGATACTCATGCCATTTTGAAAGCCTAGGAACAAAGACACCTGATGCAATAAAACGTAAGTCTCATGTTCACCCTGGAAGCACTTGTACAGTTAAATGGGTTCCAGAAAAGATTGGGCAACATTATAGAAACTTAAATGACAATCTTTGTAACTCAGACCAGCTTCAGAATGTAACAGGGAGAGAAATACACAAATTCAGTTCCCTAGAAAATCATCCATTTTTCTTGTATGTGTGCTTTAAGGCAATCTGTTATGAAGTCTGCAGGTTCTTTTTCTGCAGTCCAAATTTTCTCATCAAATGCAGTCATAAAAAATTGCATAGAAAATGCATCAAGTGCTCTGACTGAGCACTTGATAGAGAAATATTAGAAAAAAATGTTTTTCAGTGAATGCTCTGAACCATATTTCTTTATTTCATCTCACAACCGTAAGTGTGGACTTTTTAGTGCTTGCTGCAGTGCCCTAAAAACTGGTCCCCAACTCTTTTCTCTTGATCACCTTCACCCTCATTTTTAAGTTAGAACAGTTCTTTACTGCCATCGTTAGAAACTTCCCTAAAGGTTTATCTTTAGACTCAAACAAATCATTGAAATGAAGGTAGCAAAGGAAGTGGAAGGGCATGAGATGGGAAGACTGAGATCATAAGGATAGTTTGGTCCTGTATTACTCCGTTTTTAGCTTTTTTTTGTTTTCTTGTATTTTGGGAATATTCTGTACATGCAAAGAGTTTTTCAAGCCTTTGTGGAAATTTGCAGTAGGCAATTTTTATTAATTAAAGAAGTAGTTGTTCTTATTGCTGAATACGGTAGAGGTACTATCATGGTGATAAGCACAAATCTGCTGGCAAGCTGTGTTTCATTGATAACATATGGGGTACTGCAAAATACGAATAAATAGCAGCACAAAAGTGATCCCATGGGGAAAGTAGCCTGGACATGAAGTACACATCAAAGCAAGTTTTTATAAAAAGCTCTCTTAAAAGACAGAAGATCAAGTGCTTAGCACTTTGGTGATCACAAACACCTCATCTAAGTCCAGTGGACAGAACACAAAGTTAACTGATGAAGCCAGGAGCCATGAGAGCTATAGCAAGATGCAATCATACGAGCTTTCAACAGAACTGCAAATGCTGTATGTCAGTGCCTCAAAGCTTTGCTTAAAAGCTTACAGTCAGTCTAAAAAGAGTAGACATAAATATCTATGGACTCCTAATGTCTCTGAAGTGATCTGGTTTGTTGGCACAAACCGTATATTTTTAGATGCAATTTCCTAAGACCATGCCCCAAATAGTGCAGTTCACCCTTCTGAACTGTACATTATCTTCACTATAACACAATTGCACAGCATTTGAAAAACTGCTGAATACATGCACGAATTATGTTCTTTAGAGGCTATATGGCACCAAAATAATGTGCAAAAAAATTAAGTATAATAGATAACTAACAAGTGTTTTACATTGTATACCCTACAATTCTAAACTTGCCCATCAGACATTCACTGCCAAGTGCATGCCAAGCACATGGTCAGAACTACTTACAACAGCAAATACTGCTAAGTACTCATACAAAAATTACATTTAAATCCTGGGAAACATAAAAGATGGTACAACTGGTTAAAAAAAAACCAGAACTCATCCTCTCTGTTCCTAATTCCCTGGTTTGTAACAGACCATAACAAAAAAACTTCTTTGGCTTTGGTACATTACAGATGGAAGGGGAGACTTTCTTCCCTTTTGGCAGGCAAGGCTGCCGCTTGTCTCCATTCTGTTGGGTAAAAATGGCCTCACCTCTGATAGCAAATTACAACAGACATGTGTATGACATCATGTGATGTCCAAAGTGTGAAAAGCAACCAAAATTTTCCTAACACTGGTCATTTTTTGGAATTGTAAAAGTTTGAAAGTCTTCTCTTTTACCAAGCAAACAACTAAACCAGGCTCTTTTTTATCTCCTCCTCTTGCTGACACTTGCTGCAGATAGATGGCTGACTCATTCTTCATATTGGCAACAAATCTGAAGGTACTCAGAAAAAATCGTGAATTCTGCATCCTGAAATTTAATTGGGGTCTGGATTTTTGAGATAACATGTTGGTATATATGTTAAACAGGAGCAACAAAATTTAACATAGTCCTTCAACAGCCAAAATATCAGAAAATACAAAGTCAGAAAGCTGAATGGACCCAGCTACGAAACAGTGGGGTACGATCACACTTGGAGGATTTTTTTGCTATCTAAGCTGAAATCAAAAGACACTAGACAAGTTTTGAGTACAATCCACTGAACTCTTAGTAAATAGGCAGATACAGAGATACTAGAGAAGGGATTTTTCAGGAAAGGTATTAAGAAGACAATAGGAAGATAAGAAAAACATCCCAAAAGATAAATGAAAGTTGAAATCTCAAGGACATCTTGACTTCCTAAAATAGTAAATTGAGACAGCTCTTCAAGTCAGCACTGAAACTCCTCTTGGTCAGCTTGTAGTAAAGCACGTGACTAGTTTATTACTATTTTTACTTATTATTACTTTTCTTTAGAAACTTTTCTCCAGTAATTCCAATTACTAAGATATCTAGTTTAAGATTACTTGGCTACCTCACAAATCTGAGATTACACATAGGAGAATGAAAAACGCTAACTCATACAGTTAGTGGGCATAACAAGTAGTTGGCATAACAAAATTGCTGTATCCAGCTGTGGTATGCCATGAAAACCAAGTAAAAACAAGGGATCTAACATATGAAGGGAACTCAAAGCCTTTGCAGAGGTGCAAGTATAGATCACTAGTTCCTGTAATGCTGGGATCTTTGCAGTTTCCTCTGCATCATCCAGTATTCAGTTCTCTCAGAAAACAGATAGAGCCAGACTACAATATACTCCTGCTAAGGTGACAAGTCATATGCAAAAGAACTAAATGAAGTTTCTTAATAAGATCAGACCCCTTAGAGCAATGAAGCTTTTCTTCTTCCAACAGCAGGTTGAGAAAAAAAACATGTTAATGTCTTAAATTGGAAAATTTGAAGAATTTCTGGAATACTTAAAAAATGTTTTGCATTAGTCTAGATTTAAAACATGTCTATGACACTACCCAAGAGCTGCATTTCTTCTTAATTTCTATATTTTCTACCTAGTCACTCCCTGCAATAACTGGGGGAAAAAAATGGTTACAAAAATCCTCAAATAACGAAAATCAACTTAAGAAAAACAAGCTACCATGCAAGAGATAATTTTAATCCTCTACATCTAACTGATCATATCCCCTGCTGCTTATTAAAGAAGAGCAGAAAAAGAGACAAATCAAAAGGAGAGAGGAAAAAAGAACAGAACAAGGAAGTCAAATAAAGAAGAAAAGGCTTGAATATCCCGGGATCTGACATAAAAACAACAAAAGGAGTAAAAGATCATGAACAAGATGCAGCAATGAAGCCAGGGTGTAAAGACAGGAGAAATCAGCTAAAGAAGGTGTAATATCTGGATTTATTCATCATGTTGCCCTCAAACAAAAAAACAAAGACAGGGTGAAAAAAGAAAAAAAGATTACAAAGTAAAACACACATTTGGTTTGATCTGTATCCATACCAGCCTTATGATGTAATTGTAACAGAAAGAAACTAAGCTCAGACTGGGGACTAGGCTTATTTAGATGATCTCCAACTAAAACAAAGGTGTTTCTGAAAATAGTTCTGATTACTTTCTCTGAATCAACTGCAGCCCTGGTTCCAAAGTATGTTTTGGAGGATGTTGAACAGATGTAGGAGCTCTTGTGCATAAAACAAAGCTACCAAAAATCAGAAGCTCTGGGTATACATAGGACTAACATCTCCTTAGAATCTGAGCTTTTAACACAGCGCATAATGTGATATGTATCTTTATTAATTAAAAAAAAAAAACCAAACCAAAATTACAATGATACTGCAAAGTAAGGAATACTTCACTACAGTAGCACAACACTTCTAAGCAATGTCAAAGCAGCTACATATGCTGCACCATACTTAATTTTCCTATTATGCTTCACACAAACAGAAGGGACAGTCACTGGATCCCATTAATTAGCACTGTTCCAGAATACCTCCCTTTCTTCATTTATTTCTCAGTAATTCCTCTCCAAAAGCAAAATCAAAACTATAAAATGTTAAAAATTTTTGTTGCTTATTACAGTTTCATGAGAATCTAATGTTTCACTAACTTTGTCTGCCTTACTGTTACTACCTTTTTATATCACTGTGTATTTCTACCATTGGTAGAATCTTTCTCCAGAACTGCCCACCTTTAGAGACATAATACTAATCTAAACAATAATGGTCAAAGCAATGCTTTAATTGTAGGTTAGTATTTTCCAGTAAAAACAGGACTTTCTGTCCTTATCATTACATTATTACATGTACCTTGCATTAAATTTATTCTATGATTATGAGGCAGACTAGACATGTAGGAAAAAAATTATCTTTACTGTAAGGGTCACAATAGTCACTCCTCCTACAGTCTTGCATTTCAACAGCTTAACAACTCTCCCACAAGATGTATTCCTGGAAAAGAGTATTTTTTCTTGAATATCCATGTAACTAAAAACTGGCATTTAGATCTACAATCTCCAGGTTTAAAATAATCACAGCAAATTATGTAGCTTTTTTAAAAGCCTGAATTAATATAATAATAAATCATGTGGGACATCAGACTAGCAACTGATATTGCAGTACATAATATTCTGGTATCTTTCTGTGGCAAGAATACCATTGGTATTTATCATCTTACCTTGTCACAAGAAACAAAATGCCACCAGAAATGGAAAGTAATTTTCCATGTCATTCACTAGAGTTCATTACATAAAAGTAATTTTAGAGTATACTAGTATTTTGTAAACTATTATTATTGTAGACATTGCTATAATAAATTTTAAGCAGCAGTCTAATACTTGGAATCTGTCACATGATTTCAACTTAGTGCAACTTTCATTTTATCAAGACTACACACACTACATAAATCCACTACTCATGATCAGCCTTCAATATGACATGTTTGCAAACACAAAACATGCTTCTATCATGCCTAATAATTTATAAAGATGTTTATTCTTACATCTATCTACTTTAGAAAAAAACCAAGACATAATCACAAGTAAAGATTATCACTATAGCAAACGGCTTTACTACAAGAAGTTCGGTTTGGGGGGTTTTTGTGGGGTTTTTTTGTTATTTTTTTAATTCCATTCACCTTCTCTAATAATCCATTCCATTCACAATTTCCTTGCTGCTATTTCTTGACTTATCAAAATCAAAACCTCTAATTAGCCCGCTGCTACTTTATAAACCTCAAAATTTCTCATTCTGAATAACAAGGAGGAAGATATGCTGTAAGATGCTCTAATTTCTTTTGAAGTGATCTAAATTGTTTGAGGATTACAAAGCATTTTTATTAACTTTAACCATGTAGCAGCAAAAAAAACCAAACCCATGTTGTTATTCAAATAAAACTACTTCCTGCACAGCATTACAAACTGAACAAACTATTTCACTCATACTGAATTAAATGCATAACAGTGATACAAAACAATCTATTCTTGTAACTTTTTTTCTTTTTACATGCATAAATCTGAGGGTAGTAGGTTTTGTTTTTCCAAGGAAAGATCTTCAGTGAGAGTGTAACATCTGTAAGTGACAATCTGCATGGGAACTTACCTGGAACATTTTCTTCTGGTGTCACAGTAACTTGGAGAAGGGTTAAATACCTAATTTAGTCACTAGCCTTACGCTCTTTTTCAATGCTTACAATTCTTGGCACTTGCAGCTGACAAAAGCAGAGAAGATCCCCACACATTTTTCAGCCATGTCTGTATAGAAATTTTAATACTTTTATTTACCCAAAGGAAGAGAAAATTGAAGGCATAGATGTATTATGGAGAGTTGAATGGCACAGAAAGAGATTCTTATATAAAACTGTAACTGGATGCTTGAAATGTAATAGCTGATGTAATATTTTAATTCACATACGGGGCATTCACCTGAACAGTACAGAATCATTAGAAGCGTGAGGCTTAAGTGTATGAAAATATTATACCTCAGATTTACAATCTGAGAATCTATTATTTGTTTATTGAGGGAAATAGGGGGGGGGTATTTATTTGTTTCATGTTTACCACAATAGTGGCATTTTGAAACAGCACTACAGGCTGTGATAGCACACATTTATGATTTTTAAATAGCAACTACTGAAGCCCAAAAAGTTAAATTTTCAACAAAATCCTTTTGAACAAAGCCCGCAATAGCTTTATTTACATTTTAAAATGAAATGAGTTCCCATGAAACCATAAACAGAAAATACTACAATTAGTAGACATAAATTATTGCTCATTTGTGTTGTATCACCCATATGCATCTTCATTTCCTTCTCAGAATATCTCACTATGTAAACTGATCTAATATCCTACAAAGCAGGATTCTCTCATCTGAAGGGAAAAATGAGAGATATGACTTCTGAAATTTCCACAACTGTCAAGTTACCACAGGGTGATGGCCTAAGCTGGAAGTATTCAATGTTATTCACTAGTATACTTATTAATCACAGAACAGTGTGGCTGAGTTAGTATGTACTGATAGAATCAAAGCTCGGGTTAAATCTAGATGGTATGAGAATTAGAACAAGAAACAGATTCCAGAGACACCATCATTGCTTTTTAGTACTAGATAGTAGTCCTCAGTTATGATTTTGCTTTAATGTTTAAAAAGATGAAAAACAGTAGTAATACATTTGACATCAGTACCAGCCTTCCAGTATGTATGAGAAGGTTGTGATGAAGACTCAGAGAGGCTCTTCATAGCAGTGCACAATAGAGAATGAAAGACAATGGTCATATATTGAAAAAAGAAAGGTTCTGCCTGAATAGGAGGAAAAGCTTTCTCACCATGAGAACTCACAAGCAGCGGTACAGGTTGCACAGAGAGGTAGGGCATTCTTACCCTTGGAGATTTTCAAGGTCTGACTGGATAATGCCCTACAGAACTTGGTCTGATCCCATAACTGACATGATTGCAGCAGAAGACTGGACTAGAGACTTCCTGCAGTTCCTTCCAACTCAAATTTTCTGACAACCTTGTTACTTTTTGCAAGGGGCAAAGAAATAGTTTCCTTTTGATCTTCTAAAAAGCACTGTTCAGCAAATGGTAGCATGACTAGGGTCAATACTTCTGTTGCAGGACCTCTGCATGCACCTTTTTGTTAAAACAGACGCCAAAAAAAACCCCATGGCCACCTCAAACGTGCTTTATTCTTGTATCAGCAACCACTGATGGCTTCCTGCTTCATTCTAAAATTGACAACAACTTGCCTGGGTCCTCCCTAAGAAAAAAATAGTCTTTCCTTCTGATATCTCTGAAGCTTTCTTTTCTGTCTCCTCAGAGCTCTTCTCAGAAATTTTCCAGTTCCTGTTATGCAACAGATTCATGACCTACATTCTTCCCAGTTTTCTTGTCATACCACTGAATTCCAGTAGCTTAGTTTTAATGTGCTCTATTGCTTTTAGAAAAGAAGCCACCACCTCAGCCTCCCTGTAGTTTTTCACCTGATGCAGTACATGGCAGCTAGAACAAGGCAAAAAGGCAGCCTACCTCCCTGCTGTCCAAACATACCTTTCTTAATGAACAAGAAATAACACAAAGCTAACAGCTGAAGAAACAAAACAGGTGCTCTCAGTCATAGCTTCCATTGCTATTTGTGCAAATAAACTACAGACTCTGGAGGAAGGGCACTATTTATAGCTCTAAGCTTAGGTGTCTTGCTTTTGGTAGCCCACCAACATACCCAACAAGAGTTCACTGTTAATTTCAACAGCTGAACTGAACTGCAACTCTGAAACACAATTCAACTTAAGAAACTTATGTTTATGTATATCTATAGATTTCATGTATATATGTATTCCTTTTGCAACCTATTGATTTTTTTTGGCTTTTCTTTTTCTCCTTGACTGTGCTGTTAGCACTACGTATACATTCACTTTCACCATAACAGACATTTAAAAAGTCTCAAGTGGATTTTTAAGTATTACATTCTTCAGCATGATGTTACAAATCAGAGTTAAGCTTGTACAAGTGCCTTAATTATTAAGCATTCTTTCATCAGAATGCTGTATTTTTCAATTTCAAAGCTTATTAGTGTATATTCATTAGACTGGAAAAAATAAAAAGGCAATTATAATTACTGGTTTATGTGCATATTTGTTGGTTCCTCATTTCAAGACACTACAGAACCATTGATTGTGTAGACTTATTAAGAAGATACTCAACAAGTTAAACCCCACTGATTCATAAAGTGATAAATATTCCACCTCTCATGCTCAGTGTAAATCAATTCGTGACTTAAGAATATCACCAAAAATGTCTACACTAAGAGGAAATAAGAGATCATACACAATCGTATTAAGCTCAGATAATTAAGACAAAGAACAAATTGTTCTTAGGTTGCTTATCCACACTCTGAAATTAGTGTTGATAACCTACCAGACTTTTACAGAAAATATACGATGTATAACAATAATAGTATTTACACATAACATTCAGAAGCCCACATGAAGAATGACACATGAGGGTATCCTCACTCATGCAAGACAGTAAACTGTTTATACTGTGCAAGTTCCATACAGCTGTGTCCTGCCACTCCCAAGCAACTGCTTAAGAGAATACACTCTTACACTTTGATTTTAAACAGAAAATTTAAGTCATACTCCTCAAAAGGAATGCCAAAACTGGTCATATTATATGGAATAAGCAGAGATTAAATGCCAGTGTGTTGCAAGGAAGCGATTAGAGCTTAACAACCTGCATTACCACTAAAGTTCGAAATGTTGGGCTTTTGCTGGGTTTTGTGTTTTGGTGGCAGGGGAGCAGGTAAGAGGAAAAAAGTAGTTTTAAAAACAAGGGTATTAGAAAGGCAAGTCACTTATTTCAGTCTTTTTCCTAAGTGGTTAAAAGAACTATGCAGCAGCTCCACAACCCCTTTTTATATGTACACCTGGGAAGAATACTGAATCCTGTTACTTTCCTCAGTGTTACCCTGATGTGGTTTAGACCAGATGTTTAAATGTTACAGTATGTACATTTTCTTCTCTTCTTCCAAGGCAAAAGCAAAATAAGAGGAATATTTGACTTCACTCCACAAGAGACCTATTTAATAGTTTGGCGGTTATGTAAGTAAAGGTAGCTTGGCTAAGTCAATGTTGACGACATACAGAACGACATGATCCTAATGAGTTGGAAAATATTGGCTCTCATGAGATTCAACCAGATGCTACTGCGCTGAGAAAGCTACTGTATTATTGAATTTCATTTTTATGAGGTAAAATTTATTATTCAACCATTAAGGTATCCCACATGAAATCTTGCATAAAATAGTTTTACAGTTACTTTCTGGAAAGTAGATTTTATTTTAACTTTAAGACATCATTTACATGAGGGATTCAAATGCCTATTTGATCACCTTCAATAGAGAAATGTAAGGTCTGCAAGCAATTTTCCCAAAAATACCAGATTAATGGAACCGAACTGTCAACAAAATAATGAACTACCTGAATAGGACAAGGAAAAAGTGGTAGCAAGTTCCAGTTTTCCAGAGTAAACTAAAGCCATGTGTGACTGTGTATATGTTTTCTTGGCAGGCTGAAATGGTTAGAAACTGAGTGCTTCAGGTACCTACTAACAAATAATAAAAAAAATATACACCAAAATTACTCAATAGGATTAATTATGCTCAGATTTAAATGATCTTAGCTGGCAGTATTTTTCTAAAATTGTGGTATTTTATACACTTATTTTTGTTTAAAAGATTCTATAATAATAATTGTAAAAGAATGTTATTAACATCTACTTTCAAAAAACATAGAAAGCATGATGCATTTCAGATGCGTGTTTGTTTCCACAGTTATAGTGGATGAAATGCAAAATTGAGATGTTTCACAAGCATGTGCAAGGATAAGAACTTGTTATTTAATTGATATGTAACACACTGTTACTCTTGCATACCAAAAGGATTATAAAATAAAACCAAAACCACAAACATAAATTTCCAAAGAACTGTGTGTGGATTAAAGACTGGCTCTTGTTCTTCTCTTCTATTTTAGAAGTAACGCATTATCAAAACTTTAATAATGTCTTTTTCTTGACCCATGAGAAAGAGCAAATAGTTGTTTGCAGCTGTTTTATTTATCTGCTCCTTATTTTGCATTTTGTATTCCCATTTACTATTTTAAATTTCCTATTCTTTTGTTCCTGCACAAATCCTGTTTTAGGCAGCATGACCCTTCCTTGTATTTTTTAATGGTAAAGCCTATTCATACAAGTAATGAGTGTAATTGTTTAAATTTATCTCAAATTTTTTAATTGTCTTGACTTCTCTGAACCCTAAAAATACCACTTGACATTTGAAAAGAACCTTTGTCAAGAAGGTATTTAAAATTATGGATTACAGAAGCGCTAAGGTGCCACTGCAATTAAGGGATTTAGGTGTTTTCAAAAATCCCATTAAAATCCTTAAATTCCAAATCAGTTGTAATTAAAAATCTGCTATTAGCAGAATTAAATAGCCTCAAGCTAGGGAAATTATAATACTTAAACATATTTACAATAAATATCTAGTTTAAAAAACATGAAATACTCATTTTACCTGTCCTCCACAACTTCTGAGCTGAATCAGCTACTCATGGTACCATACACATCTATTTACCGGTAGTTTTAAGATAACAGGCCTTAGTAATATGTGTGACAAATACAAGTTTTAAGTAGTACAGGAACTTTTCTTCATTTCCACCAGAAACCAAACACACACAACTTGCTTTTGAGACTTAAAAACTTATTTTTTTCAGAGAGTTTGCCTTTGGACAAGTTAATCAAAAGAGAAACTCTCTGACTACCTGATGAAGACAGCAAGTCTAATAATCAACAAACTATGAAATATTTGAAGAAAGCGTTTTTCTCCTAGTAGAAAAAGGCTTCTGGAGAGTAGGAGAAGGAAGACAGGTGATGGACATAAGAGTGTTCATATTCAAGTCATTTTCCCTCCTTGGTATCCATGAATCTGTGCCCAAGAAGAATCTGTGCAGGAGTGAGCTTGAGAGTTTGTTCTGAATCTCTACACCACCTTCAGCCTAAATTAGTTTTGAAGCAGAAAAACATTTCTGGTCTAGATGAAACTGGAGGACAGAACCCCAGATACTAGCTATAAAATCTGTTCCTATGTTTGTGGAAATACACAGTGCAGAGCTCCCTTTTTAAACTACATTCAGAGAAATCTTTCAGCAGTTACCAAGCAGATAGGCTCCCAAAGAGACATTCATGCCTTGTGAGACTCTCCACAGCATGTCAAAGGGCCAACAGTCATGTGTTCTCTGATGTACTCTCCTCCTGCAACTCATGTGTTTGGAATTGTCTTCCAATTAAACTCCGGCTTTCTTAATTTTAACTGCTTTTCTACTTTAATTCTTTCTACCTAATTCTCCTTGCTTTGTTTTCCCCTGCACCTCTCTTCCCTTTTCATTACCTGATCCTCTTTCTTCCTTTTCCCTTCTTTTCAATTTTTTCATTCTTTTTCCCCCTAATTCACCTGTTCTTTCCCACACCGTATCTTAGCCCATATTGTAAGCACAGTTTCAGTGATGCAGTTTTAAAACTCACAGAATCACAGAATCCTAGGGGTTGGAAGGGACCTTGAAAGATCATCTAGTCCAACCCCCCTGCCAGAGCAGGGTCACCTAGAGTACAACTCAAGGAGATGTCTGTGATAGGAAAAACATACAACTAGAGACCAAAACTCCTGCTAAAAAAGGTCTATGCTGAGAGGCTGCAAAGGCTTGTGGTAACACTTTTGAGTTCAAGTAATACAGAATCAATATGTTATGAAGGCACACCACTCACTCACAAAAAGCACTCGGCACAAAGCCTCAATAAAGACATAAGCAGCTCCTGGCAGCAACTGTTTCATTCCAGTAACTCTCTTCAATCACCACATGAAAAATGATAATACAGACAGTTGAGAAAGATGTAGGCTATATAAACAAATGGTAAACACATTTGAGACTAGCTACATGCAAGTAGTAAACTATAGAACATGGTGTATTTTCAAAATCAGCCGAACAGATTTGGAAGGGTAATGCGTAACTAGAACACTTCTGTAGGAGGGAATAGTTTGGTCACAAAGGACAAAAAAAGCATGATGCTGTACTATGTATCAAGAATGTCTAAAATCATAGCATCCTAGAATCGTTTGGGTTGGAAGGCACCTTAAACCCCCTTGCCAATGGCAGGGACACCTCCCACTAGACCAGTTTGCTCCAAGCCCCATCCAACCTGGCATTGGACACTGCCAGGGAGGGGGCAGCCACAACTTCTTTGGGCAACCTGTGCCAGTGTCTCACCACTCGCAGAGAAAAGAATTTCTTCCTAATATCCAATGCAAATCTACCCTCTCAGTTTGAAACCGTTCCCCCTTGCCCTATCACTACATGCCCTCACAAAAATTCCTTCTCCAGCTTTCCTGTAGGCCCCCTTCAGGTACTGCTGCTTCAGGAAGGCTGCTATGAGGTCTCCCCTGAGCCTTCTCTTCTCCAGGCTGAACAACCCCAACTCTCTCAGCCAGTCTTCATAGGAGAGGTGCTCCAGCCCTCTGATCATCTTCGTGGCCCTCCTCTGGACTTGCTCCAACAGCTCCATGTCCTTCTTATGCTGGGGACTCCAGAACTGGACACAATACTCCAGGTGGGGTCTCACAAGAGCAGAGTAGAGGGGGAGAATTGCCTTCCCCGACCTTCCGGTCACACTTCTTTTGATGCAGCCCAGGATACCGTTGGCTTTTTGAGCACAAATTGCTGGCTCATCAATCAACACCCCTACCTCCTTCTCATCAGGGCTGTTCTCAATCCAGTCAGCCTGTATTTGTGCTTGAGATCGCCCTGACCCATGTGCAGGACCTCGCACTTGGCCTTGTTGAACTTCACATGATCCAGACTATAGAAAGGCAGATTTACTGGGAATCTCTGGATAACAGCAGACCATTAAAAACAGGAAGACAAACTACATAAGCCCTTTGCTTTTTTGACAATAATGTCATGTCTAGGCAGGGCTTTTTTATTTGATTTTAACAAGAGGACAAGAATCTGGATAGAGATATAACTGTTTCTATTTAGTTAGAAAGATGGCTTTTAGGAGTTTAGAAGTGTAAAGTTAGAAGGTAATTTGGGCAACAGTACTCATGAAATATGCAGTTTATTATTCTTGTAATAGCAGAATGAAAGCAATGAATTCCAAGACAGACATTCCCTGGGAAACAGGATAAAATGAAGGTAAGATTTTTAATCATATTGTTAATTTTAGCTGCAAGAACACTACAATTTCACAGAAACAAAAATCAGAAAAAGCCAAGGAACAAAAGAAAAGAGCTACAAAAGAAAATAAAGCAAATGTGTTTATACTTGCATTATCTGTACAAAACTGATCAAACAATTAATCCACAACATCACAAGCATGGAAAGTTATTTTCTTTAAATACTTTTGTACTACTCTGTGCACAGGTGAAAATTACTTGTGATGAGATGGAAAACACAATAGCTTTGACAAAAAGGCTGATATTGCCATGAGATGTTAGGTTATACAATGAAAGCTCATCTGTACACTCACAAAGATGCTCAAAGAGACAACATCAGGAGAGAGAGCCTAAATAATACCCTGCCAGGCTACTCCCAGGTCCACCACAGTAAAAGAGTATCAGTGACCAACAGATGTGGCTCCTTTACTGTAAAGTTCCTTAATGACTACATTATCCT